>JACCPG010002943.1:0-51796 GCA_016069955.1 Drepana arcuata | reverse complement strand
TATCCTCACGCCTTCCCACAAGGGTCCCCGAAGGTAGGCAGAGGTGTATAGGTAATACCCACACACCCACTTTCCGCCAGAGGTATATTAGGTGCCAACGTGACAGATGGCGAGTCCATCGCCGTTACTCAAGCACGATATACATACGCCTTTTTGAATTTCTTCTCAGACGTATGCAGGTTTCCTCTCGATGTTTTCCTTCACCGTAAAGCTCGTGGTGTGACTAATCACTGTACTTAAGTTTTAGAAAAACTCATTGGTACAGTCGGGATTCGAACTTGCGACCTTTGCGTCGCAGACAACTGCTCGAACCACTCGGCCACCACGGCTCAACTAATATGAATAATAATAATATAAAAAAAACTCCCAATACATGATTGAAATATGGCAATAATTGTTGAAAATATTGGAAAAAGTCAGGCAGCTTGGGAGCTTTCATCAATAACGCTGTCTTATCCCCTTAACATCTAGCAAAATAATTTAAGTACCGTAAGTTAATCGAATAAGTAATTGCGAAGACGGGTCGTGTCGCTAGTTACAAAAATTTACTAGATGATTGAATTTACAATCATTCAGTATGTCATCATTCAAAATTGAGTTTAGTCACCTGCAAATAAAGATTAGTTCAAATAAGCACGATTAAAATAAGAAAAATAAGACTAGGATTACACATCACAGTATAATACACGATTGCAATATCTGAGCAAGCGTTTCATTGTTCTCAGAGGCGTAGTTCCACCCAACGAAAACATTCCTTAATTAAATAAGCCCGACAGGTGGGGACAGTTACGAAAGGAAATCTAATATAGTAGATACGAATTCCTTTGTTTATACCTACCGAAAAATATTTGAAGGTCGCATTCCGAATTGTTTCATGCTGGCATTTATAAACTTTGTAGATCGTTGTCTACAAAGATTAAAACAGATAAAGTCTGACAGATAGGCCTAAGTAAAGATATATTACCCATAACTATATACTTAAATAAGGAACCGTGGTGGCCGAGTGGTTCGAGTAGTTGCCTGCAACACAAAGACTGCAGGTTCGAATCCCGTTTGCACCAATGAGTTTTTTAAGTATTTAAGTACAGTGGTCAGTCTCTCCACGAGCCTTACAATGAAGGAAACTTCGAAGGGAAACCTGCTTACCTTTGAGAAGAAGTTCAAAGGCGTATAAATAGTCGTGTGTAAGGGCGATGGATCGCCATCTGTCACGATGGTACCAAAATATTTATCTGCGGAAAGTGGGTGTGTGGGTACTACCTATACACCTTCCTATTTTCTCTTATACAAAGCCCTTAAATCATTTTACCTACAGATGTAACCTGAGAGGAAATACAAAATAGGGCCTCGCTCTTACTACCTAGATCAAATAGATCAAACTAACAGGGATGAGAAAGTTAAGACTCGCCGAACCCGCGAGGAAGAGGTCTACCATAAATATTTAGCCAACGAAAACATGACACAAAAATAACACACTTAATACTTACATAGAGGTGTTTAGACTCATCCACCATGCCTAGCCTGCAGAGATAGTAGAGCTCCAGCTCTCTCAAGTCTAGAACTTACATAAATACTTCTTTAGCTTTATCCACGTACGTGTGTACGTATGTATGTGCGTGTGTGTATGTGCGTAAATGAATTGCGAGTTTGCGAGTCTGGCTTAATCCGTACGATATTCACACCAGCCTAAAATGCATGAGTCTACATGTGCCTGTACATACTTCCTTTATAAAGCAAAGTTTCTTCGGGTTTGTGCAAAATTTAATCTTGTACCAATTGTCGAAATGGTGAATAATATATTGTACATATACTTGAATATTCATTCCGCTGTTCTAAAACACACAAACATTTATTTGATAAGAGAGAGACGGTTCGAGAAAGTATCGTTGCTGGCTCTTTATCTCTTTTCCTCTATTTCTCTTACAATATATTTGATGGAGATATCCACACTGTATTAGGGAAAAACCTAGGTTTTATGAGGCCAATTTAAAGAGTATTAAAATAGTATTTTAAAAGCAAAATTTTGCTGTGACACAAAATGCAAAACATATTTGCAGCGGAATTTTATTTGTCAGTCATTCAAGGTTCGACGTACTTCAAACTACCTGTTCTTTTATTTACTTTTCTGTAAAAAATAAATTATATAAACTTTCTTCGGAAATCAGAAGATAAGCGGTAATAATAAATAATGTGTATTATGATTATTATAAAGTAAGTAATACGTTTTATAAATTATATTTTTAGAATTGTCTATTCATGCTGTACATACTTTTTATTAAATTAACCTACAGAAGGAAGAGGTTTGTAAGTCAGAAGAGAGTTAGATCTAATTTATTTGCCTACCCCGTGAGTCGGCGTGGTGATCTGCAGATGTTTAAAGTTGCAAATATATACACATATTAAACAGTATTCAGTTTGAGGTTCCTCGCCCGTTATAACATTGCAAATTTAATTTGAGAAGGAGCAGTAACGACTGGCACTCGACAACAATGTTTGGAACTAGCTAGTCCTTATTTGTGGATATTCAAGTTATTGGAATTCATGAAATAATTCATAAAGCAGTTACAAGGGTGTGCGCATAACGAACCCGCGTCACTGGGGACTCGCTCCACTGATTCAATTGAAATGTTGTGGACGATTCTTGTGGTGTTGTTTGAATATTGGAATCCAGACGAGGGGTTGAGGCGGAAGGTTCCGCAAGGTGAATGGTTTTGGAATTGTATTGTGGAATCGTAAATTTCAAGAAGCTGCTTCAATTATATAAACGAGGCATCTATTTTTGAATTAAATGGAGTTCACGTTGCCGACGCAGTATTACTGGCATTGGAAAATATTTCCTGTTTTGATGTTATAACATTTTGAAATTTCGGTGCTAGCAACATTAATTTATTAATATTAATAAATAAATAAATGTTGCTAGCCTATGAAAGTGTGGGTTGAAGGTGGAAGATGGGTGGGCACAGGAACTGCCCAAGCGCTGTGTTTACTCCTTCGTAGACCCTTGTAGGAAGGCATGTGGGACATACATATATTCAACTGTGTTATTATTTACGAGAACATCTTCCTGAACTATACTCTCTCGTTCGCAACCACATTGGATCTCCAAACGGCGCGCACTCAGTGAACTAGACACTCGACAGTACATTTTCCAGACACTCAGTGGTTTTACCAACAACGGTAACAAAAAGTGGATAACTCAACAACTGGCGAACGGAAGGTAAACATGTCTAAGTGCTTTTGCTCCATTACAGTTGTACTCGCGTGGTCCTACAGGTTAACCTTCAGTGGAACATCTTTTCGAACATACTTAAAAATTCTTTTCATCGTATAAATATACCTATTGTACTGAAGGCCTTGCACCGACCTAAGCAGATCATTCGAATAAATGCTTTGGCACTTAATTATAAGAACAAAGGATAATGCGATCCTATTGAGAACATTTACTTCATGCATGTGACGTTAATATTATTCATTTACAGTTTAAGCTGTGGTGTAATGAAAAAAACTAAAAAGTCTAAATTTTAAAACAAAATTGAATAACATTGGCTTTTACCCCGATGCCTCTCGGTTGATAATGGAATGGAATTCTAAATTACAAAAGTTTTGTTGGGATCCGCTTTAGAATTGAATTTGTTTTGGTTTAACCTTATAAACCAGTTTTGGAATTTTAGGTTTGCATTTTAATACAATTAATAAATTAGGACGCTTTACGATATTCACTTATATATTGAGTAGAGTTGCCTGCAACACAATGATTGCAATTCGAAGCCCGACTGCACCAATTAGTTTTTTCCGAACTTAAATATAGTGATTCGTGAAGTAAAAAAACATCGAGAGGAAACCTCCATACGTTTGAGACGAAATTCAAAGGCGTATACATAATAGTCTTACTTGAGTAACGGCGATGGACTCGCCATCCGCCTCGTAGGCACCTAAAATATATATCTGGCGGAAAGTGGATGTGTGTTCGGAGGTATAATAATTATGGTAGAGTTATTACAAAGTAAATAATAATATAATATATCCTCACGCCTTCCCACAAGGGTCCCCGAAGTGGTAGGCAGAGGTGTATAGGTAATACCCACACACCCACTTTCCGCCAGAGGTATATTAGGTGCCAACGTGACAGATGTCATAAACAAATGATATTACAAAGTAGTCATATTTTATTAGAATATTAACTTCTCCTCGCTTGATAATTAACGCCACATCGTAAAGTCATTTTTTAATCGCAAATCAAGATGCTAACCCTAAGAGCGATGTCTCTCTAAACGACGACCGTCTGGTCTAGTGGTTAGAGCTCCTGACTGCGAAATTTAAGGTCGCGGGTTCGAATCCAGGGCAGATATTTGTGTGATGAGTCAAACATTTGTACCTTAGTCTTGGATGTCCTATGTATTCAAGTATATATCTATCTATATAAGTAAATATATCGTTGTCTAGTTACCATAACACAAGCTTTGCTTAATTTGGGACTAGGTCAATTTGTGTGGAATTGTCCCAGGTATTTATTTATTTATATACATTAAGATAATATCAGCAAGGTATATTAGCCACATGTCTTAGCCTTATGTTTAATAGGTATTTGTTTCATAGTAATATTGTTATTGTATTTTAAAATAGGTCACTTAGATATTGCAATTTATATTTCTAGTATGTGTCCTATATACAATTTCTGTATTCTCTTTCCGCATCGAGCCACATCCGCCCTTTATTAGGTCATCGGACCATCTGGCGAGGGTGACCAGCGGTTTCCAGCTAATTAAATAATGGATTTTCCGGTTGCGTAGAGTAAGGTTGCATAATAAACTCGTTGATAAAGAAAATGTTCACAAGTGACTTTGTTTGCTATGCGGTCACGTTTTACCTACACCATCAATAGTTAAGTGTTACATAGGTACTAGATGTTATCAAGGGTATATAACATTGACTTTATTCAAGAACCCTATCCCTTCCGGGATCCCTGTTAGTGTGAAAAATCACTTTAAAAAAAACTTAAAGCAAACACTCTTATAATAATTATATAATATATCGTCACGCTTTCACATTAGGGTCCCCAAAAGGGTAGGCAGAGGTGTATAGGTAGTACCCACAGATATTTTAGGTGCCAAAGTGTCAGATGGCGAGTCCATCGCCGTCACTCAAGTACGACTATACATACGCCTTTGAATTGCTTCTCAGACGTATGCAGATTACCTCACGATGTTTTCCTTCACCGAAATGCTCGTGGTGTGACTATTCACTATACTCAAGTCCAGAAAAACTCAATTGTACAGTCGGGATTCGAACATGCGATCTTTGTATCGCATGCAACTCGAACCACATGGCCACCACGGCTTTTAAACATTCTAGAAAACGTAAAAGCTAATTTCTCGAAGAAATTGCTTGAAGATCACCATTCATATTCCTTTTTTATTTTCATTGCCAGGATTTACAACAGTCGTCGGAATATAAGTTAATTTGATCGAAAATGGGCCAAATAATCGATTATATGTAACTTTGCCGTCAGTTTCATCTTACGTAGAGCCTACAAAGGCAACGGTACTAATGGATTACATCCGACAGTATTTGACAAATGAGGAATACTGTTGTTTCCTTTTAGCGATTTCTTGTGCGATGTATTTTATTGTTGCTCTCACTATAAGCAGATAAACGTTTTTTTTTGTATTATCTCGGAACTTTAGCCACTTAACCGGTCAACGGCGAGACCAAGGCCTCCAGCCAGGCACTTTAGTACTAAGGTAAACGAAATAATATTTACCCATTGGTTCTTTATAGTGATCATTATTATTCATAAGTAAAATTACAACCCACGTAAAAATTATTAAAAAAAATTGAGTAATTAATTTTTTCTAGAATTAAACATATCATAAATTTTAATCTATCTAGTAACCTAACCAAATTTCATACATTTATATGTACGGCATTTTGCGCGAAAGAAGAACATAAATCGTATTATAATATTCGTAGAAAGATTACTTTACCTGCCAAAGAGCTTAGCAGCTGTTCATCATATCTTAGAATTCGATTCGAAGTGTTCCGTATAAAATAAGGGTAATATTCACAATAATTGTCGTTAAGCAGTTATGATATGAACAAACAAGTATGAATTAAGGCTAACGTTACCCTTATTAATTAATGAACACACATTTGTTACCTAAATAAGGTCAGCCTTTATGAGTACTCAGAGACCGCTTTATCTTGTACCTAAGTTGGCGGTAATTTAGTAATTATTTACAGAAATATATTGTGATCTCCTGAACGGGGGATGTAGCGACTATTTGGTTACCACAGTATATCTAGATTTTGGTTTGTATATATATATAGTAGGTTCAAACTGAAGTGGAACAATATCCTTGTAACAATATGTAGACTAATGCGCACCTAGAGTTAGTAAAATATATATTTGTCCATTTGATTTTGAACTGTGATGGCAAATTCTGGTTACGGCGGGTGGTTTAAAAAATACATATCATCAAGCCGAGTCTCTCACGGCGAAGGCAAAAAGAGTTGAGCATCAGTTCTCTCTATACTTTCAGACTTCTTTCGGCAAATCCATATTATTCATCTGACTAAATATTTTTGTTAAACGGTAGTTACTCTACCGAGTACAGACGAGATCCTATTCAAATATTGATTGCAAGCGAGTCTTTTTTTAACCTAAAAACATGGCACAAAAACAGTATTCTAACTAAAAGGAGGTTCAACCAAAACAGAGGCGTAGGAAATAGGAGCTTTTTCTTTCGAGTCCTTTGGCAAAACGTCGAGGCAGTCGGCCGATAAATTAGGCAATTTGCGGCTGGTGCTCCCGTTTCAGGCCAGTTGGGGACTCTAATTAATTATCCACATCCCTCACGTATTACTTAATCAGCCATCAACATGTTAACTGGTCGTATTGATTGTGAGTGCGTTGATTTTGGTCCGTTTGATCTAGGAGTTAATTGGTGATGTAGTGGGCTGAATTGGTTTAAGGAAATTGTTGGCATTCACTAGTTCAACGCTATGTATGTTAATATAAATTGAGATAGGTATTCCAAATGGAATGGGAATGAAAAGGAAGTTCTTTTCTCTTTACCTATCCCATGTATGATTTCGGATAGTGATGTAATGTTGTTTTTGACAGCGCAGAGAGAGTGTTACAGAGTTACAGACACCTTGGCATAGTGATGTAACTCTGAGTTACTCACGGAGAAGGAATATTGCGTTGTAATTCTCGACTTACAGACCTCTTAATAATCATTCACATTTATAAGATTCTTTATAAATAGCTCGCTTTTTGGATTTAGGTTTTACTCTACAGTACTCTTATAGTATAACTAGGTCCAGATGTTTAGGAATTCAGTGACAAACACACGCGAATAAGAAAAAAAAAAATGTAGGTATGTAGTATTAAGCAGGCAGTTATTATAGTAAGTAAACTATTAATTTATATTTTAATTTTTCATTAGTTACTTTATTTTACTCAATAATGTAGTGGGGCTGGGGCAGGACCTCCACCTTATAGAAGTCCGTAGCCAAATAACACATTTTTTTTGTGTTGTGTTCCTACGTGGTGAATAAGGTTTCCAGTAATGAGCTCCTTGGGGAGGGGGGAGGATTGCTACATTGTGTTGGAAGCAGAGGGATTAAACACATTATGCTGCCAACACAATATAACTCTCCGAACTCAGAGTTGCAACGCGCAAGTGATACTTCGGCATCGTGAGCGTAAATAGGCTACTGTAACCGTTTCCCATCAGGTGGGCCGTATGCTTGTTTGTCACTCTTGTTGTATAAAAAAAAATACCTGTTTATTTTTTTTTAACAATTATTTATCCAACAAATCAGTCCAAATGCAATCCCTTAGTGAACGTCGTGAACAGACTTAATAACGTACTTATACTTAATGGGGGAGAATTAGAGACGATAAATAAGAAAATTGGTGACCTCTGCACACGTGGTCTTGGGGAAATACAATTAATTACTACGAACCAACTGTTTGCGACTCCTGTGAACGAAGGCGGAATTCTTATACGTTACATTATTTCGGGCCATATTTCCTGTGATCAGTTTGCTTATTTCACAAATACGTGTGCTAATAAACTTTTTGTACAAACATATGGTGTTATAAGGTGTAATCTTTAGATACTATATAATACTATTATTATAATCGAGCCGAGTGGTTAAAATATTATTATTATTATATTATATCCTCACGCCTTCCCACAAGGGTCCCCGAAGAGGTAGGCAGAGGTGTATGGGTAATACCCACACACCCACTTTCCGCCAGAGGTATATTAGGTGCTAACGTGACAGATGGCGAGTCCATCGCCGTTACTCAAGCACGAATATACATACGCCTTTGAATTTCTTCTCAGTCGTATGCAGGTTTCCTCACGATGTTTTCCTTCACCGTAAAGCTCGTGGTGTGACTAATCTGTTAAAATAGTCGCCAACAAATCGAGATAGCAGTTCTAAGTCCCGTTTTTTTTTTATTTTTTTTTGTACTACAATGGTGGCAAACGAGCATGCGGTCAGGCTGATGGTAAGCGGTTACCGCCGCCTATGGACGCTTGCAACACCAGGGGTATCACTCGCGCGTTGCTGACCCTGCAGGAATCTTTTCACACCCTTCTTGAAGAACTCCATGCTGTACTCTCCAGGGAAAACCTCAACGGGGAGCTCATTCCACAGCCTGAGCGTTCGCGGAAGAAAACTGCTTTGGAAGCGCACAGTGCGAGACCTTTTTGAATTTGAATGCTACATTATCGCCATCTGTCACGTTGGCACCTAATATACCTCTGGCGGAAAGTGGGTGTGTGGGTATTACCTATACACCTCTGCCTATCCCTTCGGGGACCCTTGTGGGAAGGCGTGAGGATATATTATTATTATTTTATTATCACTAATTAATATAGGCTATTTTAATATCAGAAAAAAAAGTTATGCCAAAATGTTTAAATAATAAATGTCCACCCTTGCGAGGCTGGGACTTTACGGTGAAGGAATTCATCGTCAGGAAACCTGCATACGTTGAAGATAAAATTAAATTTGCCAATTTTTTTTTTCGGTCGGCCGTTCATCCTCCAAGTAAATTTAACATAAGCGATATTAATACTGCTTATAATTCTGTTTTTATTACGCGCATTAACACAAACGGTGGGCCATTTTAGTTAATTGGTCTCTATTAAGAGTCATCCGTTTGGATGTTATTTAAAAAGGTACTTCATTAATGTTGCTCGGAGTAATTTTGTAAAAGGTTACTTTTAATACACATGTAATATAAGGCTTGTCACCTGCAAATATTTCGGAGAGAAAAAGAATACATTGTGGTCTTCAGAGCCGCGGTGGAATGGATTCAGAAGTAATTTGCTGAATCAAGATTGCAGGTTCGGTACAGAGAACTGCTTCAATGAGGTTTTGCTTATAAATTTGGTAAGTACAGTGATTTATCAGTGAAGTACAGATTAATTATCTACAACATTAATATATTAGTAATTGAAGTGTATAGTCTTTATTGTCTATTGTTATAGAAACCATAGACGATAATAACAAATAACACCGGCGCCGACCATAGATTAATTATGGCGCGAAATTCAAATGTCTTCTGCAGAAAACAATTGATGTAACATTTCAATACATGAGCCCTCTTACGGGACGTTCACTTGTTTTCTTTTTGTCTTTTAACTCATAGACTTCTCAGTAATACATTAAAATTTTAAAGATGGGAAGGGCATAACGGTTTTGCCGCTTGAATTTGGAGCTGCCCGACTGGGGCAGGACCTCTATCTTATAGAAGTCCGTAGCGTCCGTAGAGTTTATATATAATACATCATTGGTCCGTAGCGTAGTTTTTGTGTGTTGTTTCTGCGCGATGAATAAGCTTTTCTATAATGAGCTCGTTGGGGAGGGGGAGAATTCTTACATTATGTTGGCAGCAGAGGGATACTCTCTGAACACAGAGTGACAACGCGCAAGTGGCACTTCGGTATCGTAAGCGTAAATAGCCTACGGTAGCAGCCTCCCATGAGATGGGCTAAATGCTCGCTTGTCACTGTCATTGTTTAAAAAATAACACTGACTAATGCTGCTCTAATATTAATAGGCTAAAACTTAAAATACGCTTATTAGCGAGATGAATAGTTTCATGAAACAGTGGCTAGATGGGTGCTAGTTGACTTTATAACTAATAGTTGCGTATTCGGTGATGCATGTAAATTATTTATAATGTAAAATACAGAGACCCACAAACCAACCAACCTTTCCCTTCCGATGTAAAGGTACGTCCCGAATTTTGGTGTTAAGCCGGCCTCGCCTTTTTATAGAAAACTAGCTGTACCCTGCCACGCTTCGCTGTGGATATGTGACTGATGCAAAAAATAGACACAAACAATCCTTGATGCGGATTATATATCATGCTAAATATATTTATATGTATATATATATATATAGATTTGATATATATATATATATATATATAGATATAGAGATATATAGATTTCATAGCTACGGAAATAGCCAAAATCAATAACCTCCATTCTGATTTCAAAACTATAATAATAACTCATTTATTTCAGATATAATATCCATAAATTAATTAATTAAATAAAATACAATATATAATTTTAATTTTTAAATACAAAATATGTATGTCTCTTTAAGCTTTTAGTTTAAACAGTAAGAATACTAAATATAATGATTGATCAATTCATCGAATAACAATATGAAAATTGCTTGTTATTAAAAACTCTGAGCTGTGTTTTAGCTTAGTACTTAATAACAGCATAGTTGGGTGTCTCTTCTCGTATTTTTTGATGTAGTAGCAACAGTTACCGCAAAAGTATTCTTCAGGGTAGTAGCAATGATTGCCGAAAAGAGCGTTCTTTGGGATAGAAGCAATAGTTCCCGAAAAAAAAGGACAAGATCAACCGCTACTACTCTGCGAATGGTAGTGTAGAAGCAGTTGTTCTCAAAAAGAGCGTGACAATTGCCGATTGAGTATAGTAATATCAGTGCCCTGAACGATGGGCGTCATATTCTTTGGTTATTATTGGTACTTGTAACAACGAAAGGGGAATATATACTCAGCTCCATAATTGCCTCAAGGCAACTCGATACGGCTGTAACTAGAGCAACGCGGCGCCCAAGTTCTGTTCATAACTACCTTAAGATTACATAATAATCTGTTACCGCTAGCCTTATCTTTATTGTGTTTGCAGTACACAATGAGTTTAATATATATATATATATATATATATATATATATATATATATATATATATATATGTACTAGTTGTCCCGCCCAGCTTCGCTCGGGTGAAAAAATATGATAGTGACGTTACCTATTCGGGTCCAATCAATTGTGAATGAATGAGGCATTCTCGTATATATATAAAGATTTCTTCCGTGCGTGTATTTGTCACTGAGTTCATCACTGTCAGATCGCAGCAGTAAAACATACATACATACATATCATCACGCTTAGTCCCTATCGGGGTAGGCAGATAGTATAGAGCGCCAGTTCTCTCTAGACTTACATACCTCTTTCGCTTCGTCCACATTCATCAGTCGCTTCATACATGCTCGTCGGTTTCGAGTACTCTTAACGTTCCCGTCCTTGAGAGTTCGATCTATTTGATCCAGGACCCAGGTAGTTGGAACGTGGCCTTCCTCTGCCTCTTCTTGCACACACTTTTGCTTTGTGTATCTGTTTCGTCAATCTTTCTCGTCACTCATCCTTTCTATGTCTCCAAACCAACGTAACATGCCTTTCTTTATCTTTACAATCACTCATGTTATCAATATCATATCATGGTTAAGAATAATCAAACAAAAATGCGGACTTATCCGTAGGGCACGTCTAGTTCTTATGTACAATAGTAACATCAATTGAGATTGCACAGAACTGGAACCAATTCCAAAGACTAGTCTGGATTAGTGCCATCTGAATAACTAGTCTCCTACAATATAGGTAACCAATCATTAGCCGCTCCGAGATACCTCTAGCAATTTCCCTTTGTAACGTTTCAAAGCGTGCCGGCTTATACTTCAATGTCCGACCAAAGAGTCATTTCAGAAGCTCATTCAGGTGTATAGTCCCGTGGGAAATTTACTATTGTCAATTTATTTACGTTAATGATATTGACAAGTGGCAGTTCGTTTTTTTAAATTCATTATACTCGTATCAGTGAAGGCCTTTCCCTAAGAGACCCCGAATGATCCCAAACCCATTCGAGGTCGAAAACGACGTCTTCAGTAATGCCATAGTCTTATAACACCACCGAAGACGTCTTTAACATATTTCTCAAACGTATAGAGGTATACAATGCGAAAGTGTATGCAAGAAGAGGCAGAGGAAGACCACGTTCCTACTACCTAGATCAAATAGATCGGACGCTCAAGGACGAAGGACGAGGTGAAGAGACTGATGCATGTGGACGAAGCGAATGAGGTATGTAAGTCTAGAGAGAACTGGCGCTCTATACTCTCTGCCTATCCCGTTAGGGACTCGGCGTGTTGATATGTTTGTATGTATAGAGGTTTTAGTCATAATGCTCTCTCTTCACCGTAAAACTTGTCGTTATATCATCGAATGTTCTTATTATCTTGACTATATGCGTGAGTTCTTAACCGTGAGATCATCATGATTGCGTACATTTATTTAATCTAATGATGTTTTCACTGAATCATTCAGTTTGTAATTATGTGAGTTAAGATGCTCAGAAACTATTTTTACGAAGACATGGCATGAAGGCAAAGACATGAAGACATGGGGAAGGGAGAAGCGCAAGGCACGAATAGTGTACCATTTTGTCTGCATAGACCTTTCTTAATACAGATCCGAGAGAAGCGCCAACATACTTCGATTTTCAATAAATTGGAGGTACTTTTTAAAGTGTACTTAAAAAAAACTTAGGGTACTTAAGCCCTTCCTTTCTCTGAAGTCTCATTTATACTTCCCAATTTCTAAATATCAATAGCTGTAATAAATTCACAACAATGTCCTGACGAGCCTCCCGTCTATCTTCACCCTATTCAACTGAACTATTGTCCGAGATAGGAGTCGATCGCCAATAACCGACCACAATGACGGTAACGGGCGACACTGCTGATTGAAATTTATCTTGTAAAATCTGTTCACAATTGGATAGCGTCAAAGAGCCATTGTGTCCTAACTGATCGCCAGGTAATAGATCTGAAAATGCGGATCGTACAATGGGATGTTCATCGTCCTCTGATAAGTTGGACAACACACGGACAGATGCAATGGTGGCTTAGTTGAATCATCATATTTTTTTTGTATGAGGCGGAAGTAAAACATTTTAGTTATTATAATTATTATAGTAAGATATTCGTGGTTCGATCATACCTCCAAGCCTTGACCGAACAAAAGCTTACAGCTATTGCTAAGTAATGGTGTGTTTCAGCAGAAGCAAATATAGGGCATTCTGTGGTAGGAGACCCAGTGCCTGAAAACAACCACCAACCGGGTGCCACCGGACTGAGATTGTGGTATCTATTCAAAAATCACTCATAAATTGCAGACAGCAAGACAAAAGATATGAAATCGAACAACACACAAAGTGCCAAAATTATGTGACCATTTTTCTCCATCTATGAATTATTTAACACGTTGAAAAATGTTACGCGATCTAAGAGCCCGTGTGTACCTCACATATAAGTACTCTAGCCAAGCACTAGTGCGAGCGCTATCAGAGTGGCCTTACGCCGAATTGGGCTGGTTAGTCAATCCAATTTTCTCTGAGATATAGTTACCGATCCTATATCGCGCCTTTATCCCGCATTAAAACGGAAACACGTACAGGGTAGCTTATATAGTCCTCGTAAAGCTAGCGGTTTCTTTGAACTGATTGGATGAACGAATTAAAAGGACATCTAATACAGAATTCATTGACCTGAATTACCTGACGTGACGAGAGGGATCTAGTACTTGGAAAAAGTAGGACCACCATTTATTTCTTAGAGACGTAGCAGTGATGGCTTGTAGTCAAGAAGTTAAGAAAGTAAATTCGAATCGCAGTCTGCATCAATCAGTATTTTTGCAACTAAGTATGCCACGTGGTTTCACCAGCGTACAATTTCTTTAAATTCCCCCAAAAGTACTCATTCACCCACTTTAGACAGAGATATATTGTAGATGTTATCGTAACCTTTCTTAACATACAGTGACACAACTTATTCTTTATGTTAATCCAGGTAATATATATTCTTTATCTTAACCTATGACTGTGCCAATTTAATCTAATTCCGTTCAGCCGTTCCGAAGCCATAGAGTCACAGTCATCATAAAATTTCACATATATTAGTAGAATAATCCCTCCAAGCTTTAATTCAAAAGGAAAAACTTTAAAGACACCTTCATATGCGTGGTACGTCTTTGCAAACACATGTTATTAACTCATGAATTCTTTCTTCAAAATAAAACTCGTGGGGTGAATCATTTTACTTAAATGGAAAACTAGTTGGTAGACTTAGGTTCTACCTGATTCCATTTTTCATTTCAATACTTACACCACACCACCAATATTGTACAACATTCACTCAGAGTCAAAATCTTAGACTTTAATTAATATGTACATTAACAGCACTCGCAAGTCATTCTCTTTACCTACGAAACATACCATTCACTCAGCAAATGGACTTAACGACAAGACCATGAAAGTGCTCCGAAATTAATCACTCAACGAAAATCCAAACATGAGGTCAATCTTCTTAATCACGGTACATATTGGTGATACAACTCCATTACTCCTAAACCTTAGCGTCACTTAACCTGACGTAAATATTGAGATCATTTATTACTATCACTTACAAATGACTCCAGCTAATTCGATTCGACTATAATATTATATAGACCCAACTATACAGGGTGACTGGTTACGTCAAGATGAACTGGTAATTAATAGTGACATAACTTGGTGTTTGATTGGTACTGGGTTGTTGTATTTAATTAATTAAGTTGGTTTATGTAACCATTTATGGGGAAACAATATTGCATAACAGGTTGTTTGAAGATTGTTGGTTAGGTTGCTCGTCTCACGAAATGAAAGGATTGAACGAACGAATTAACGAAGGAATGCGTGAACGAAGGTGTGATTGTAAAGATGGAGGAAGGCAGATTACGTTGGTTAAAATTTGTTGACTGGAGAATGTTGGACGAAATAGATCGGTGCTTCGTCGTATTAATTTTCTATACACCAAACCGACAGAAAACATTGTGAGTGCGATTTATGATATATTGAAATGTGGATAACGTCATCTTTTGGCAAACATGTAAATTTTAATGTGTTTAATGTGTGTAGTGAAGATACTGAAATAATTTTTTCACTCGATAGACCGTTTCTTGAGCACGGCCGTTAGTATAATGGCGTGAAGAAAAACATTGACAGGAAACCTGAATACATCATATAGTCGTGCTTGAGCAACGGCGATGGAATCGCTATCTGTCACGTTAGCACCTAAAAATAAATCTCTGGCAGAAAGTGGGTGTGGGTAATACTTATACACCTCTGCCCACCCCTTTGGGGACCCTTCTGGGAAGACGTGGGATATGAATAATTTATAAGTAAGCCAAATAAACATAACGAAACGAGACACTCTGTATACATTTTTTAAGGGACAAGCCGAGCGTTGTGCCTCAAGACAGATTACCGCGTTTGAATAGTTACGAAGATATATTACTGTGTATTAGACTACATCGACGTTTAGACGTGTACTTAAAGTGCCCCGTTAACCTACAAAAGGAGGCTTCATTAATTTCGCTCACACTTATCAATCACTTGAAAGTTATTACGCAAACAATTTGCTTGAGTGGTAACACGAGCAAAGTATAATATTACATATCGATACAACGTATGCTCCAATAATGTGTAAATTTTTTTGTGGCAATGTTTGGTTGAGATTGAAACAGGATCATTTCATTTAAAGTGGAAAAAAACATACATCTTTTGTATAATGGTTCGGTACGATTTGTTTACGACGATATAGCATAGTGTTATACTTGCTTTAGGGAAAAAGACAACGATGTAAATAGTTGATATATCTTAACGCCTTGTCACATGAATCCACGAAGGAAGGGGTTGGCAGAATGTGCACACACACACACACAAGTAGAGGCAGAGGAAGACCACGTTCCAACTACCTAGATCAAATCGATCGGACGCTCAAGGACTAGAACGTCAAGAGTACTCGAAACCGACGAGCATGTAGAAAGAGACTGATGAATGTGGACCAAGCGAAAGAGATATCTAAGAGAGAGAACTGGCGCTCTATACTCTCTACCTACCCCGTTAGGGACTCCGCGTGATGATATGTATGTATGTAAGTGTAGACACAACCTCTTTTCACCCGAGTTAAATTTATATGGGAACGTGAGAGATAACTAAGGTTCCTCTCGATGACCACTACATATTATAAACCAAAGTCCTCCGCCTTGTCTGTCTGATAAACTCAAAAACTACTGAACGGGTTTTCATTGAGTTTCATCAGATTCGAGAGGTATGTTTAGTTAATATTCAAATCAAAAGGTCATATTTTAATAGTATTAAACAAACACACTCGTTTGTTTAATCGAAGTCTAAGAAGGTCGTTAGAGTTTTGCATAAATAACAAGTGAGTAACGAAGTTTACACTAAGTTTGTTTTAACAACTTATAGGGATTCTTTCAAACTAACACAAACGGTGTTATGTTATTCAGAAGTAGCGTTACGACTAGATATGTTAAAACTTCTGTTGGAAAATTCACATAAAATTTTCGTAGAGCCTTAATTAGATAAGTATATTTATGTACTTTCACGCCTTCCAACAAGGGTCCCGAAGGGGTAGGCAGAGGTGTGTAGGTAATATCCACACACCCACTTTCCGCCAGAGGTATATTAGGTGCCAACGTGACAGATGGCGAGTCCATCGCCGTTACTCAAGCACGACTATACATACGCCTTTGAATTTATTCTCAGACGTATGCAGGTTTCCTCTCGATGTTTTCCTTCACCGTAAAGATCGTGGTGTGACTAATCACTGTACTTAGGTTCAGAAAAACTCATTGGTACATTGGTTTACATTGGTTTGGTACAAACAACATTGGTTGCAACTGCTCGAACCACTCGGCCACCACGGCTAGGATATTATATTATGTACTTTCAAGAAACTTTATAACAGTGTTTCTGGAAGAAAATGCTATAATTTCTACAATTATATAAAGTGCAAGCTTGTGATTAACACGACAATATCAATAAGAAATGTTTAATTTTCAAATCAATTCTTAGCTAAATAAGAGATAGAGGTAAATAAGAACACGGCCCGCCTGAAGTTGAGCCGTAATTAGCTTTTAGGATGTAGTTATATCGGAGACTTCAGACGCGCCTTATATCTTCAGAATTAGAATGCTGGTATAATTATTGTTTTGTAATGTCAATATAAGGCACCAAGTTAATGTTTTAATTACTTATGGAGTACTGAAACTGTTGCCACTGCAGGAACATGTACTATTATCATCGTTGCAACTTTGTTCCTGTTGTCTGTTTGTTGCCAAATAAATATTACTATTACTATTAACGAGTCGTATACTGGGTTGCCGCTTTATATACAGTAAAAATTAGTTACTCGCCATTTGTTACGTAATACCATAAACTGGGTGGTATATCTATTCGAGGACCGAGAATTCAGCATATGAAAGGCAAAAATATGATATGAAAATAAAGCAAGTAAAATTATTTGATTTTTTATTCTGTCTCACTAAATATATATATCAAAAAGCTTCTTCAGCAAGCATCTTTTTTGCTTTTATTAATTTTACGTTTTATGCGTTCGGTATAAGCAGCAACTATGTTGGAAAGTAGAGGCAGCGCTGAAGATTTCTCGTCGTCCCTAACCCCGACTTCGGTACACAGGTCCGCCCTGGATTTCTTATCCGCAGGCATTGCGGCTTCCGATGACATCACAGAAGCTGTGTACAGGTACCCGTTCCATTCCAGGTACTCTCGCACAAGTTCATTGACCAGGAGTACTTCATCAGCTGGGGCAGGAGCTTTCGCAGTTCGACTATCTGGTTGGAGCTGTCTCTCTTGCAGAAGCTGTGTCACTTGGGCTCTCATCTGGAAGTGTTTTATGTCAAAAAAATACTTATTTTGTATGTAACTAGATGTACCATGTATCAGTGGCAATGTTACGAAAATGCCATTGTTGTTGAAAGTTGATTTTCTGCAGCGCCATATGATTTTGGGCATCATATACACATATCAACTCAAAGTTCCATGATAGAAAATGTCATATGCGGACATGCCATATGGAAGTGGAATATTATTATTATTATTAAAACAAAGTAATCACCTAGTTATCTACTTATACATAATTATATCATCAAACCGAGTCTCTCAAAAAGTAGGTAGATAGGGTAGGTTGTCAGCTCTCTACCTATTTTGATTCACATTGATTAGTCTTTTCATATTATCACGTTGTAACAACCTAGATCAAATTGGTTAAACACTCATGGATTCGAACATCAACAAATCAGATCAAATCATATATATCCTCACGCCTTCCCACATGGGTCCCCGAAGGGGTAGGCAGAGATGTATAGGTAATACCTACACACCCACTTTCCGCCAGGTGTATATTAGGTGCCAACGTGACAGATGGCGAGTCCATCGCCATTACTCAAGCACGACTATACATACGCCTTTTTGAATTTCTTCTCAGACGTATGCAGGTTTCCTCTCGATGTTTTCCTTCACCGTAAAGCTCGTGGTGTGACTAATCACTGTACTTAAGTTTTTAGAAAAACTCATTGGTACAGTCGGGATTCGAACTTGCGACCTTTGCGTCGCAGGCAACTGCTCGAACCGCTCGGCCACCACGGCTCAGATCAAATCAAAAATATTATATTCAACGTAAGAAACACAGGGAACACTTTTTAAACATCACAGACTAAATATGAGAGTATCGAAACCTTGCGAGAATGTATGAAAAGACTGATAAATATGAACGAAGCGAAAGGGGTATGCAAGTCTAGAGAGAGCTGGCGCATTATTCTCTCTGCCTACCCCGTTAGGGACTTCGCGTGATGATATGTGTGTATGTATATACTAAATATAAAACTAAAAATACCATCGTTTCCAAGAAAAAAAAACCTATTTGGAGAAACAAACTAATTATTTAACATTCATTCCCTCTTACGTTGGGGAAGAAAAAGTAAAATTTACTTATACATACTGCAAGCGGAGCAATTTACTGCCATGCATGGCTATCATTTTAAATGATTTTGTATACTAAGCTTCTTGAATTAGCTTTAAACTATAAACTATACTCGAATCCGGCTAGCGCGTGTCATATATTTTATACAACATACATAGTTAATAATAATAATAAATACCTGGGACAATTCCACACAAATTGACCTAGTCCCAAATTAAGCAAAGCTTGTGTTATGGTAACTAGACAACGATATATTTACTTATATATTTATCTTATCACTGTCGTATTATCTAATATCTCTATGAAACAAATCAAAGGTTTCTCTTATTTACCCCGTATATTTAATGTCAAATCTTACCTGGGCTGTTATTTTATCCAAATGGCCATTTTTCTTCAAAAGCTCTTTTATCGCCGCCAAGAGCTCGCTTTCTGTTATAATTTTACTTTCGTTCATTATTATCCTGGAATATTATTTTAGCAAACGAAATTTAATATTCTACAAGAAATGTTTGTCTTTTCTAGTTAGTGTAAATATGAGAATTTTGAAATGTGTCAATATTTTTTTTTTACTAAACAAAGAGGTCGAATGATTATTTTAATGTATGGATTTTGGTATCCTCACTAATTATTATAAAATGTGAATGTAAGTTTGTTTGTTACGCTTTCACGTAAAAACTACTAAACCGATCATCATAAAACTTTGTACACATATTCAAGGAAGTATTAGAAGTAACATAAGATAGTTTTTATTGAAAAAAAAAATTACGAAAGATAAAAAAGCCGTCCACACCGACGAAGTCGCGGGCACAGCTAGTCCGAAATAAATGAATTATTATTATTATTATCGGTAAGTAATGTTTTTTTTGTAATTATACACCTATATATTATTACGTTGAGTACCTCACAGGGTAAGCAGAGAGATCAGAGTAAAGATATACATGGTTCTTTCATTTCATCCATACACATTTTCTTCATGCATGCTGGCCGGTTTCATGTTCTCTTGACGTTCCCATTCTGGAGTGCTCGACCAATTTGATATCCCTAATCCCATAATCCCTTTGGATTCACTTCAAAGAGTTCAATATTAAAATTTCCAAATGAAAATATCCACAAACTAGCTTCTGAATTCTTGTTATCATACTTTAGTCTCTATGGTGAGACAATTTGGCAGGGAGTGAGTCGCGTGACAGATGGTAGTTGAGCCGAATAGCGCAAAACGGCCTATATTTCAAAATCAAATCAACCACGGCACGGCGCCAGTTTAAAGTAATAAATTGCCATGGGAATCGTAGCATTTTCAGGCGAATGGCGTATTTTAAATAATGTTCACGAAGACGCTGTGTATATATTTTAATACTTTGAGACATACATACACATAATAACGACGTAGGGGTAAGCAGAGACCACTTCTTTCCAGTTACGCTTCTTACTACGATCCTTACATACTTCTTTCTTTGAGACATATCCACACAAATTCACACAGCCCCTAACTAAGCAAAGCTCGTACTTTGGGTCGTACTAAGCATATTGTTGTCTAGTAAAATTGCCCTAAAGTTAATTGCGTGTTGCTGTATAAAATAATAAGCAAATTAAACGTGTGTGAAATTAAATCGTATGGCGTATTACTATGGCTATTAATTTATAATACATACATATCATCACGCCGAGTCCCCAACGGGGAGAGCGCCACTTCTCTCTAGACTTACATCCCTCTTTTGCTTCATCCAAATTAATCACTCTCTTCATACATGCTCGCCGGTTTCGAGTACGTACTTGAGTGTCTGATTGATTTGATCTAGGTAGTTGGAATGTGGTCTTCCTCTACCTCTTCTTTCACACACTCGCTTTCTATATTTGTTTCGTCAAGGTTTCTTCACTCTTCCTTTCTTTATGTACAAGCCAACGTAACATGCCTTTCTTCATCTTTACAATCACATCCTTGTTCACGCCAGTTAATATATAGATAAATTATATTTCTTCACGACTTCGTCCGAGTGGAATTTAACAAAAAAAAATATTGTTCAGTTTATACAATAAAAGTGGCCTATGTTACTCCTTTTTACATCAGCTATTTTCCAGTCCCGTTAAAATCGGTCCAGTCATTTCAGAGATTAGTTGGAAGAAACGAACAGATAGACAGACAAATACTGTAAAAAAAATGTTGGTATATGTACCGTGTATACATGCATATGTATTTAGTAAAAAGCGGTTATTTTAATATTACAAATAGGCACTCCGATTTTATTTATTTGTGTAGATATTTATAGGTATTCAATTTATATACTCTATTTATTTATGTTACCTCTATGTGCAACATTGAAAACTGCATCCATTACCTGTCAGCTGCTCACAGCTTAGTGCTACCATAGATGGATGAACGCTAGACACTACCATATTTTATGCTACGTGATGAAGCTTTGAAATATTTAACACCTACTTACTCTGCTTACAAAGCCGCGGTGGCCTAGAGGTTCGAGTAGTTGCCTGCGACACAGACGTCGCAAGTTCGAATCCAGACTGTACTAATGAAGTTTTCTGAACTTAAGTATTGTCACTACAATGATTAGTCACACCACGAGCTTTACGTAGAAGGAAAACACCGAAAGGAAACCTGTATACGTTCGAGAAGAAATTTAAATGCGTAGGTATAGTAGTGCTTGAGTAACGGCGATGGACTTGCTATCTGTAAAGTTGGCACGTGATTATATCTACGGCTAAAAGAAGGTTTGTTTCTACACACCTCTGCCTACAATCTTTGTGCCAACGGGACAAACGGTGAGGCTTTCACTGTTTCGCAAGCAGAACTATACATATGGTATTAAATGATTCAGTTATTAATATTCGAAGTATATTTACATAGCTCTCGACTGCTACAATAATATAAATACTCAATTATACATACATACATACATACATATAATCATGCCTCTTTCCCGTAGGGGCTGGCAGATATTATATTATATTCCTTGTTATTAATACATGGTGGCCAATGTGTAATTAATGTATACTTTATACTAGCGGTCCGTCCCGGCTTCGCATCACTGCGAGACACCTAATCTTCTGCAAGCCAAATATTGTTAATACTTTGTAGCTTTATGAACTTGAATATCACTTAAATTAAAACACAAAAAGTCTCTTATTAATTAGCTTTCAAGAACGACACTTACCTAACAAAGGTATTACTTTTAAGGAACGCTAAGACCAAGTTACTCCAAGCAACTCGGAACAAAAGTTAAAAGGAGTTCTTTGAATGCCCACTGAAACGGAGACTCGCTCCGGCCGCCGTACCGAGCAGACGTGTGCTCCCACCGCTCCCGCGCTCTGCGCCCGCTACGACCGGCAGAAGCCACACCCGCCGCTACGCAAATCGCCACGCGGTAGCCGCACGTGGTGATTGTTGGTCGCCTTTTTCAAGGCAACAACAATCACAATTCTTGTTTCTCGACAATAATATTTGTCCCCTTCTGGGAAAATCCACAGTTTCGTGGTCATTCGGTGGAAACCAAACGGTGCAAACGAAACCGAGTGGGGCGCTGCCCCGTTGCGCTCTTAGCCTTGCCCCTTCAGGGTAAGGCTACAAACGGACGGGACCAGGTTCACCGGCCTTGGGGTCTACCCTAGTCGCGCCTGGTCATCACCCACCGCCCACCCTACCTATTCCTTACCTCCTATCCTCCGGTGTTAGTTTGGGCACTGTCCACGGACTAGTGCTCTCTACACCGGAACTGTCAGGGACCCGCTGCACAATAAGATTGGCAGCGGGAATACAAGCTTAGGGCTCACACCATAGGCACACTCACCTCCCTGTCTACACCCGACAGGGAGGGTTCAGTACACACCCCCGGGTCAACCTCCCGGGGATCGGGTCTCTAACGTTTAAGTCACCAGGGGTTTCTTTACGTGTTTCTTCCCCTGGGCGACCGCGCCCCGAAACACTTTTCCCTTACCGCCTTGCCCTCCCACGTCTTTATCCACCATGTCCACAATTATGGACCCCCAAGCCTCACTGGCTTTTCTCGCGCGGCTCTTAGACGCCGTGCCCACCCTCCGACGTCAATATGACGAATACACCCGCGATATAAACGCGGGTACCCCCACTGCCGAGGCGACAGCAGCGCTGGACAAGAGCGCAATCATAGCCGTCACCAACGAGGCCAATAAGTCTCAGGACTCCCCCTTGTCCCCCGAATCTGTCATTGTGGACTCCGAAATGGAGTCATTACAATCCGAGTCGTCCGAGGGCTCCTCGGACGAATTTACGCCCGTCACGGGCTCCAAGAAGCGCGCCAGACGCGCTAAAAAGAAGGAGGCCTCAACCTCACCCTCCCCCCCCACTAAAGCCCCCAAGACCGTGCCCGTGCCCGCCGCACAGCCCTCCCCGGTAGCCTCGTCCTCGGCACCCCCCTCCCCCGCCCCCCTCGCCTCTCCGGAAGCCGAAGCCACTCAGGCTAGCCGGCTCTCCCCCGTCCCGCGACCCACGCGGCCCTCCTCGACGAAGGAGCGCTCTTGCCCCCCCGTATTCGTCCACACTAAGTCCAAGTGGACGGAAATCTCCGGTTGGTGTAAAACCAACCGTATCTCCTTCACCCGGGCCACGGCCACAGCCGAAGGCATTAAGGTGCACCTCCCGAATTCGACTGAATTCCGAGCCTTCACCAAGCTCCTGCAGGCCAGAAGTGTGGAATACCACACTTATGACCTGCCGGAGGACCGTTTACTCCGGGTCGTCATCCGCGGCGTCCCACGCGAAATCGATACCGAGTCGATCAAAGATGATCTGAAGGCTCAGAATGTCGCGGTGAAGGAGGTGCACCGCATGCACCGACAAAATGCCGGAGAGGCATTTAACATGGTCCTCGCCATCTGCGAGAACTCCCCCGACGGCAAAGCCGTCTTTAAGATTAAAACCCTATGCCACCTGTCTGGCATAAGGGTTGAAACTCCCCACAAGGGCGGCCCTATAGGGCAGTGTCACAACTGCCAACTATACGGGCACGCTTCGCGTAACTGCAACGCGAAACCCAGGTGCGTCAAGTGCCTGGGTGATCATGGGACGAGCGACTGCTCGCGCCCTAAGGACCGCACACTCGCCGACTCGCCCCCTAGTTGCGTGCTTTGCCGCCAGGAAGGCCACCCGGCCAATTACAGGGGCTGTCCCAAAGCCCCCAAGCCCAGACCGGTCGTGGTCAAGAGGGCGGCGGCCCGCGAATGGCGTAACGCCCCCCCCGCGCAACCCGCCCCACCTCGACCTTCTCCGTGGAGGGCCCTCCCTCCGAGGGACTTTCCACCCCTCCCACAAGCGTCCCCCCCTGTCCCCTCAGCGGCCCCGAGCCCGCAGATTACACCTCTGCCGTCGCTCTCCACCGCCAAACCCCAACAGCCCCAGCCCCAGGCTGCTTATCCCCCTCGTAGACCCCAGGCGGTCCAGCCCACTTCCTCCCCCTCTGAAACCTCCGCCAACATGGCATTCCTGGCGGATCTTTTCTCCACCGTCAACCTCTCAAGGGTTAACGAGATGGCACGAAGCCTCAGGGCCGTCCGGAAGGACCCTCTGGCCCTCCTCAAGGTCCTCGGCGACTACGCCGATGTATCAGAGTCCCTGGCTACCTTCTCGTCCAACCAATAATGGACTCAAACGTAAGCAGCAGAATCAAACCCCGATCACTTTCAATTGGCTACTTTAATGCCAACGGCATTCACAGCCAAAAGGAAGAGATCGCCGCGTTCCTCCGCGACAACAATATCGACGTTTTCTTAGTGCAGGAAACCTTCTTGAAACCATCACACCGAGACCCTAGAATTGCAAACTACTGCGTAGTTCGCAATGATAGATCTCGATCCGCCCTCGGTGGTACTTTGATCTATTACAAGAGGTCCCTGCACTGTATTCCGATCCAACCGCCAACCCTCTCCCACATTGAGACCTCAATCTGTCGATTAGGAATGACCGGCCATCAGCCGATCACGATAGTCTCTGCATACTGTTCCCCTGTTAACTCGACGGCCGATATCAAAGCGGATATCAAAGCCCTCATCAACCTCAGTAGCTCGGTTATTATCGCGGGTGACCTGAATGCCAAGAGCGATGCTTGGAACAGCCACTCACGAAATAACAGAGGACGCCAATTGGAGGACCTCAGCGGGCTCCTCCAATTCGACGTCATTGCGCCTATGCACCCCACCCACTATCCCGAGAATATCAACCACCGACCGGACGTACTAGACATTGCGATCCTCAAGAATGTAAACCTCCGTTTGCACTCGTTGAGGTCGCACGACGAGTTAGATTCCGACCACCGACCTGTGACCTTAGCGCTCTCCCCCCGACTAGGCCCCCCGGACTCAGGTCAGTCCCCACCTCAGAAAAAGATAACAGACTGGAGAAAACTGGAGGAACTCCTCAAGTCCTCTTCATCTGTTCACTTAGATAGTATCCCGCCCCTCATAGAGTCGGCAGCCGACACTCAAAAGGCAGTCGATTCCCTCACAGCTCACGTACAGTCAGCCGTGGACGCCTGTTCACGACAAGTTCCGGTGATGGAAGACCATCGCTGGAAACTTCCCGACGACGTGCGTGAACTGGTGACGGAAAAGAACGCCGCCTCCGAGCGCATAGAGCTCACCCGACTGAAGCGAACCGCACCTTTCTGAGGTCACTCCAGCGCAAGCTGAGATACCGCATGAAAGACCTGCGAGACGCTCGCTGGAACAAGTTCCTAGGGGAACTTGAACCGAGTCACTTGGCCTTTTGGCATCTCCAACGGAAACTTAAATCAGACAAAATCTCGTCCATGCCTCCACTCACTCGTCCAAATCAAGGGCCCGCCTTTGACGACGACGAGAAGTCCGAGTGCCTGGCCGACAGTCTCGAGGCTCAATGTACGCCCAGCACCTTGCCAGTAGATCAGCGCCACCTCAAGAAGGTGGACGCCGAGGTCGAAAGCAAACTATCCCACCCACCCTCCGAACACCCAGACCACCCTATCGCCCCAATCACGGTGGACGAAGTCCGGAAAGTGATCAAGGATCTTCACCCCAGGAAAGCCCCAGGTCCCGACGGGATCGCTAACAGAGTTATCAAACTCTTCTCCCCTTATCTCATAGTTTTGCTCACTGCCATCTTCAATGCAGCACTGAGCAACAACTTTTTCCCCCAATCCTGGAAAAGTGCAACGGTTATAGGTATTCCCAAGCCAGGGAAACCCAAGACCGAAGCCTCCAGTTATCGCCCCATCAGTCTCCTCAACGTCCTTGGCAAGATTTACGAGAGACTTATTTACAATAGATTAAAGAGTTTTGCAGACTCTAAGAAAGTCATACCTGACCAACAGTTCGGTTTTCGAACCAAACACTCCTGTGTCCAACAAGTCCACCGTATAGTGGAAGACGTCAGTAGCGGCTTCCAATTCGGTTATACCACGGGTATGCTCCTCTTCGACGTGGCGAAGGCATTCGACAAGGTCTGGCACAACGGCTTAATATACAAGCTGTACCAGTTGGGCGTGCCGGACCGTCTAGTACGCATAGTACGGGACTTTTTGTCTAACCGATCCTTCCGCTACAGAGTCGAGGGCACACTCTCTTCCCCCCATCCCATACGAGCAGGAGTCCCGCAAGGCTCTGTGCTCTCGCCACTCCTATTCACGCTTTATACCAGCGACATTCCCCTCCATAGACGAGTTAAAAGCGCTCTATTCGCCGATGATACGGCTATCTACTACAAAGGTAGAACTCCCGAGGGAATTCACGACAACCTCCAATCCGCGGTCACAGCCCTGGGGCGGTGGTTCCGGAAATGGAGAATTGAAGTGAACCCCACCAAAAGCGCAGCCATTCTATTCTGGAAAGGCCTCGAACGCCCACGGATAGCCCCCATCACCCTCTTCGGCAAACCCATTCCATGGGAAGAAAAAGCCAAATACCTGGGTGTGATCCTCGATCAACGCCTTTCTTTCCGTCACCACGTAAAGGCGGTACGCGCGCGAGCCGCCTTCGCGCTCGGTAGACTTCACAGCATGTTGAATGCACGAAGTAAACTCTCATTGAAATCCAAGGTGAGGATTTACACGACGTGCATTCGACCAATCATGACATATGCGGGTGTAGTGTTCGCACACACTAGCAAGTCAACACTCAACCCCCTGCAAGTGCTCCAAAGCCGGTTTCTCCGGAGAGCCACAGGTGCCCCGTGGTACATGCGTAATAGTCAACTCCACGTTGACCTCAAAGTCCCAACTATAAAACAGTTTTTGAAAAAACTGTCCAAACGTCATTTCGATTCTGCTGTAAATCACCCCAACCCCCTCGTCGTATCGGCCGCCCGATACACTCCTTCCCTTATCTCGAAGATAAGGCGTCCAAAACATGCCGTCATCGAACCGGATGACGACATAACGGTCCTCCAGGACGCCCGACAAAAACATACCAACACTACACAAAACCGACCACTGTTCCGTCCTCGCCGGCGAGGCTCGACGCGAATAAGCCGTAATGTTCCCCCCCGACCCCCGCCGCAAACGCCGGCCCGCGCCGAGCCAGACGCGCAAATCCCGCCCCCAAAAATATTTAAATAAAATTATCAGTCCAGCTCAGCTCCCTTGCTCGCGATCCAGCAACGCCCTAAGCCGAGGTTCGTACCCCACAGGGGGTGCCCTTAGCTGTGTTGCTTAGAAATAAAGTGCCTGGCTGGAGGCCTAGGTCTCGCCATTGACCGGTTAAGTAGCAAAAGTTCCCGGAACTCACGCTACGAGAGACAATACAAAAAAAAAAAAAAAAAAAAAAAAAAAGCCCACTGAAACATGAAAGATCTTTAAGATAAAAGACCACATTTATCATGGACTGACCTGCATAATTATCGCTGAACTAAAATTTAATTTTCGTTTTATCTTTTCGTATAAAGTTTTTTAATGTAAGATCTTCTCATTAAAAATAATTTTCTTACTTACTCACTTCTATGATTATACAAGTATTTTACTTGAAATAAAAAAAATCTCACTACTAAACTGTGAAGGAAAACATTCAGAGGAAACACCTGCATACGTTTAGAAATTCAAAGACGTATGTATAGTCGTGCTTGAGTAACGGCGATGGGCTTGCCATCTGTCAGGTTGATACTTAAAATATATCTCTGGCGGAAAGTTAGGGTGTGGGTGGCTATCGACGCACCTCCGCGTACCCGATCGGGGACCCTTGTGGGAAGGCGTGAAGATATTCCTATGTAGGGTCCCCAAAGAGGTAGACTGAGATGTACCAAACAGGGCTTCTTTTCACCTCTTATGTCGTGTGCAGGGGTTTGCTGTTCGAATTTGGAGATTCCTGACTGGGGACCTCCACCTTATAGAAGTCCGTAGCTAAATAACACAATTTTGTGTGTGTTATGTTCCTGCGTGACGAATAAGGTTTCCAATAATGAGGTTCCTGGAGAGGGGAGATTGTTATATTGTGTTAGCAGCCGAGATCCCATAATGCGCAAGTGATACTTCGGTATCTTGTGCGTAAATAGGCTACGGTAACTCCCATCAGATTGACCGTATACCACTTTTGTTGAAAGGTCGCAAGTTCGAATCCCGACTGTATCAATGAGTTTTTCTGAACTTAAGTACAGTGATTAATCACACCACGAGCTTTACGGTGAAGGAAAACATCGAGGAGGAAACCTGCATGCGATCCTGAGAAATTCAAATGCGTATGTATAGTCGTGCGAGTAAACGGCGATGGACTCGCCATCTGTCACGTTGGCACCTAATATACCTCTGGTGGAAAGTGGGTGTGTGGTATTACCTATACATCTCTGCCTACCCCTTCGGGGACCCTTGTGGAAAGGCGTGAGGATATATATATATATATATATATATATATATATAATGTTATATGTATCAACAAAATTAATGTGTAAACATTAATTTTGTTGATACTTAACATCTTTATAAAAAGGTCATACAACATTTGCAGATTTTGATAAATGAGAAATGTTGTTGCCGAACACAACGAAACAAATGCGAAAAGGTAATAAAATTACTTAAATATATTCTGGAATAAAATCATGACAGGTTTGATTTGAATAAACATGACATTTAAATAAACATTTTACAATATCGGTGGTATCTCTCCGTCGGTGATCGGAAAACGGCGGTGCATTGATAACAAAATAGCTAGGGAAAATACATGGAAAATACTAAAATAATGCACCGATCCGAAGTAGCCCGAGTTCTGCCGAGCTCCTCGAACGGCTTCCAAACTTGGGTTGTTTTAAATACAAGCCAGTTTGCCGCTGACCGCCAGTGGGACTGGTCGTGTTCGGTGACGATATACAGTACGTGGCATTTCGGTTTATGTGCTAGTGAAATGGTAATGTGTGAAGTTTTGTGATCAAACTGTTCTTGAGGACATGAGTGTTGGTTTTCAGGTTGCAGGAACAAAGGTCAGTATTAACTGTAATACAATATGTAAACTTAACTTCGAACTATTTTACTTTTAAATTTAGGAAAACTACAATCGTTTCTTATATATTTATATCAGCATTCAGTTTAATTTAAATCATGACTTTAAATGTCGAGCCGTGTTAGTCAAGTAGTTTGACAATTCGCCTATAAGGCAAAGATTTTAATGCCGACTGTACCTATTAGTTTTACTGAACTTAAGTACAGTGATTAGTCATAAAAAGGGCTTAAACGTGAAAAAAGTAAGTATACAATTCCAAAAATATTCAACCATTCCTCTGCTTTTCCGCAAGCTTAAAGCTATTCTAGAAACAATGCAAGTATGAGACGTCCAAAGTCAAGTAGCAACTAATGTTTCGTAGCACTTACGAGCGCTACGCTGCTACGAACGCTGCTACGAAAGGCTACGTGCGGAAAAGATAAACGTTTAAGAGTAAAACATTTATCATCTTTTATAGTTTTTCGTACATTTAGAGGACATATTCTATAGTTATTGTTATGACTCACGCAACTGAAGTATTCACTCGAAATATGGAATTTATCGTGATCTCATCAATAAAATATAGAGTTTATTCACGTAACATCAAGTATACATGTAGATATAATAACGTCGTGAATAAAAGTTTACATATTCAGTGGCCTTTTAGCCAGATAGCTCCTGACTTAGTGCTAGGAGGACTAACCTTTGCGTGACTTTTTCAAACAGATCCAAAAAGTATACAACACGATGAAATTATCTTGAAATATTTAATTTTATATTTAATAAAAACCTTACACGACATTATATTTTATATGTCGATTCACCTTCCCACAAGGGGTAGGCAGATGTGTGTAGATAGTTCCCACATTTCGCCGGAGATATATTTTACGTGGCAACGTGACAGATGGCGATTCCATCGCTGTTATTCAAGCACGACTTGTGGATGTGAAGGTAAATTTAATAACCTTGGTTCGTCGTTTCAGTTTAGTTCAACCGTCTTAAAATTTAATTACGTATAACTAAGAACGTACGTATTAAGTATACGTTTATATATACATACGTACTAACTATAGAATGATATAAGGTATCCAGGCCCATCATTATCAACCCATGATATTGTACCTAATTACGTATCCATTATAAATATTTAATACCTGAATTAATTAAATATGTACTGTACAAAGAACGAAAATAGAAATTCAATATCAGTGGCGTAATACTTATTTATTTTGTCATAGTTGCTAGCTGCGAAACTTGAGGTAACACGGCTTGGCTACTTGCTCGTTCACTTGTATGAGGAACACTAACACTATGTTTAAGGGTTAAAAAGCTAAATGATTATCTTATTATTACCGAAAAAAGTGTATAAGGCGAGTGTTGGAAGGGGTAGACCTAGGCGGACGTTTCAAGACTAAATCAGGGACGTCTTGGAAAAAGGCCAGGTCAAGAGTACCCTAAACTGAAGTGCATGTATGAAGGGGATAATTAAAGTGGACGAGGCAAAACAAGTATGTAAGGATCGTAGCAAGTGGAATGAAGTGGTCTCTGCCTACCCCTACGGGAAAGAGGCGTGGTTACATGAAAGTATAATTTTGTATTATTATCTACCGAAATTATTATCTACCGAAAAGTATGTATTATTGTCTACCGAAAAGTATGTATTATTGTCTACCGAAAAGCTGTAGCGCCCAAACGAAAGATTGAAAAAATCAAGATTGAAGGTTCGAAACCCGACTGCAGCAATGAGTTTTTTCTGAACTCATACATACATATCATCACACTGAGTACCTCACGGGATAGGCAAAGAGTGGAACACCAATACACTCTTGACTTAGAGACCTCTTTCGCTTCACAAATTCATCAATCGCTTCATGCACGGTAACGAGTACTCTTGGTGTTCCCAACTTTGAGTCAAATCAGATCGATTTGATATAGGTAGTTGGAATGTGGTCTTCCACTGCCTCCTCAATACACTTTCAGATTATTTATCTGTATCGCAAAATTTTCTCCACTCATCCTCTTTCTGAATTCATATAACAGCTGTACGCTTCGGGTTCTCTCAAGTTTTATCACACGTGGCGAAAGAAAACATCAATAGGAAAACTGCAAGATACAACAAGTTTTCTGAAGGGTTCGCTTACCAACAGGCGGGTCTCATAGTGGCTTAGTGGTATAAAACGGCGCTGGATGCCATCCGGCCGTCTGCTATTTGGAGTATTCATAGATCTCCGGCGAAAAGAGATTGTTGGTACACGTCTGCCTACCCTTTTAAGACCTCCCTTGTGAGACTCAGGTAGGCTGATAGCTTATATATAGGAAACTACATGCTCAAGCTACTCAATATTATTGGCATATCATCTCATAACTAATCTTCGTAAATAACCGGACAATATCGCTACTTTCTGCCAAATCACTTACTCTGCGGGCATTGTTACAGAAATTCGATTAAAACTTCCAACAAATGGATATTGAACTTGATAGATCCAAATATACGAGTATAATACTTGTAATAATCGTCGCCTCTCAACCAGAACCCGCTTTCATAATCGTCCTCGCCTCCCCTTAATGACTTAAGTTGGTTATTGCAAGTGATATCCATTTTTGGCCAATTGAAAACGTACGAGCTTTTGTATAATTCGCTATATGTACCTCGCGGTTTCTCCTGCGTAATATTTGAATTAATTGGTAGCTATTCAACAAGTTCTTTGTGATAATACAACTACCTTATGCGCCTCGTTTAATCTAATTCCAATCAGTAGGTTTTATGCGAAAGAGGCCGAAGACTCCTCACAAACTTCAGCATTAGTAATATTTTTTATTTTACTTATAGCCATATATGTCCCACTGCTGAGCAAAGGCCTTCCTCATGTCTTTCCACTCTCCGCGATTGAGCGCTACTTTCCACCAATTGCTCAGGTGCATGTCCGCTTTAATGTCCGTGCAGTTTTAATATTAGTCATATTTAATTTTATTATGAACACAACTTGAATTATGAGTGCAATAGCACACGTGTAGTCGTGGTTGAGTTACGGCGATGGACTCGCCATACACTTCTGCCTACGCCTTATGGGACCCTTGTGGGAAGGCGTGAGGAGATTTTATATTACATATCGAAACTGGCGAGCATGTGTGAATGTGGACAGAAGAAAGATGTATCTAAGTCTAGAGAGAGCTGGCGCTCTATTCTCTTTGCTACCCCGTTAGAGACTCGACGTGATGTATGAACGTATGTATACTATATACATCGCTCTCTCAATAGAATAGAATAGAAGGAAGTTCCTAATATAATAATTTTATTAAATTTTTAAATTTTATTTACGGTGAAGGAAAACATCGAGACGAAACCTACATACGTCTGAGAAGAAATTCAAAAGGCGTATGTATAGTCGTGCTTGAGTAACGGCGATGGACTCGCCATCTGTCACGTTGGCACCTAATATGCCTCTGGCGGAAAGTGGGTGTGTGGGTATTACCTATACACCTCTGCCTACCCCTTCGGGGACCCTTGTGGGAAGGCGTGAGGATATATTATTATATTATTATTATTAAATTACAAACATACATACATATCATCACGCCAAGTCCCTAACGGGGTAGGCAGAGAGTATAGAGCGCCATTTCTCTCTAGACTTACATACCTTTTTCGCTTCGTTCACATTCATCAGTCTCTTCATACATGCCCGTCGGTTTCGAGTACTCTTAACGTTCTCGTCCTTCAGAGTCCGATCTATTTGATCCAGGTAGTTGGAACGTGGCCTTCCTCTGCCTCTTCTTGCACACACTTTTGCTTTGTATATCTGTTTCGTCAATCTTTCTTCACTCATCCTTTCTATGTCCAAACCAACGTAACATGCCTTTCTTCATCTTTACAATCACGCCCTCTTTCACGCCAGTTGATTTGCGAATCTCTTCATTGCGGATTCGATCTAATATCGTTGCGCCGCACATTTTTCGAAGAGATCGCATCTCGACTGCATTCAAGCTATTTTCATACTTCCTCTGACATACCCAGGATTCGCTGCCATACAATAAGGTAGGTACCAATATCGCGTTGTGGACAGCAACTCGAGCATTCTTGCTCAGACTTTTACTGCCCATCAACGCCGACATGGCTCCATTCACCTTATTTCCGGCAGTTATCCTTCTTTCAATATCTTTTTCATACTTTCCATCTCGTGTGAACATGCTTCCAAGATATACAAATTCTTTCATTTTTATTAAGTTAAATCCTACAATGCAAGAATATAAATTATTTACGAATATTGTAATGAATTTATTTAAGTTTTCAATTGAATACTGATTGGCTGTGTAGTCTGTTCATGAATAATTTTTCAGTTGAATAAAGGCCATGCATTTTACGAATTTAAAACTTAATTTTGGTTCATGTTTGACCATAAAAGTACTAACACAATTAAACGTTATTGGCAATGTTTTATTGGAGTGACAATATGTGAAATGTATACTATCTTTCTCATCATGCAATTAAAATGTTTTATTGATTTCTCATATCACTGTACCTAAGTTCAGAAAAACTCATTGGTTCAGTCGGGATTCAAACTTGCAATCTTTATGTTGCAACACTCGAGCCACTCGGCCACCACGGCTCACACACACCAATAATTAGTATTATAAATGTGAAAGTTTGGATGGATGAATTTTTGTTACTTACTTAGCCTACACGTTTAGATTAAATTTGGCACGCGTTGGCATACTTTTGAGATGAAAATCAAAGATGTACTCATCTAGTTTTACTTGAGAAACGGACTCACCATCTATCACGCTGGCACTTAAAATATATCTCCGGCGAAAAGTGGAGGCGTGCGTGGTACACACCGCTGTCTACCCCTTCGGAGACTATTATGGGAAAGCGAGAGGATATATATTGTAAATATAAGATATTTTATCGCAGATTCTAATGATCTTGAGATTTATCTCAAGATCAATGTTTTCTTAAGAAATGCGCGATTACTCATACAAAGTGAACCAGTGTGGAAAAGCCACATTTTTTGTCTTACAAAAGATAAGAAGCTTATCCCAACAAGGAATTGCCGCAAGTACCTATTACAATCATTACATTTATTCTTAAAGAAAATATTGTAAGCTAAATGCAAAGTTTCAGAGAAATTGGAAGAGCGAAGACGAAAGAAAGAAGAAAGAATATTGCTTTATTGATGTAAAATACTGACAGATGGCTGGTGTTAAACTAAAGATGCGTCTTCCATATTCATGACGCACTCTTAAGTACAGTGATAACTTATCACTGTACTTAAGTTTAAACACCAGCTTTACGGTGAAGGCAAACATTGAGAGGAAACCTGCATGTGTCGGAGAAAGAATTCAATGCCGTATATATAGTCGTGCTGGGCGTGTGTGGGTACTCCTTATACACCTCTGCTTACACCTTCGGGGACCCTTATGGGAAGGCGTGGGGAAAGGGATTCACACACTGGCCCGAATATTCCTAACCGAATCGAGGAGATATCTCAAATTACAAGAGTAACATCCACGTATATTTTCAATATACTATGTTAGTTACCATAGATCTCGAATGTATAGCGATATTCATCCGTCAATCGCATTAATACAAAAATGATTTCAGAGGAAACAGCCTAATGCCGTTTGATGGATGCGAACTTATCAAAACTTTGTTATTGAACGCGCTCTGAACGAAAGCGATTCTCAAGCTTGAGCTACAATATTTTTTGTGGATATCAAAAGTTTGCACCGGAAATGTCAAGAGTTGGTACAAAGCAATGATGCGGAATGATCTGTCGGATCCAAGGAGTATGTACCGACGGAAACAAGATACTCAGATAGTTCTCTTAAGTAATTATTCATGGGAACAGTCATCATATTCACTATTTCTAGTTAGAAAGTTTTACTGCAATTAATTCAAGAACCTTTTCACACCAAAAGCATTATGAAGAATTCTCCATTCACTGAAGAAGGAAGAGAAAGTTGTGTGTAAGTCCTGCCCGAGATATGACGTCACGCCGGTTGTCACGCTGTCACCTATATCAAATGAAATAAGGATTTTTATATACTAACTGTGCCCGCGACTTAGTCCGCGTGGAATAGTGACTTTGGGCAGCATTTTTTGGATATGTTAAGTGAAGCTTACCACAATATGTTATTGAAAGTCTAACTCGTCTAACTCGGATAAGCTCGTTTCTGAGATTCGCGTAAACAAACGCACAGTCAAACAGATAATCATAAATTCTAACAACCATTGTTTTGGGTGCTATTTGCACTGATAAAGGTCACAATTGTATTTTTGTTCATATATCTTCAATGTACAGACAGCGATCTGTAACATTTTTGCTATATGTATAATGATAGGTAGAAGATATACAGATACTGTCGATTAAAATTCCTCAAATTTTAAAACCCGAAATGGAAAAGTACTTCAATCGAGCAGATATTAATTGAAACGTAATCTCAACCTTATTTATAAAACACTTAAGCACATAAAATAATCCATTTCCGACAAATTCCATTCAAACATTCCAAATGTTAAGTCGTAAAATCAAATTGGTTCGATAACCATTCTGAAACCGATCGTAATATTATCTTGATCAGTTTTGGGATACCCGGAAAGCAAGTGGCTTTCATTAAAGCGAACGTCTACGGAATTTAAAGGTTTATCGTGACAAATGTGATTGCATTATGCAAACATCAAACTTTAACGATCCGCCGTGACGGCCATAAGGCCGTTGTAATGCTAGTCGATTTAATAAAGCCGCAAGGAGATTGTTTGAAAGACAAGAACAAATTTTGTACCTACCTACTATTATAATGATACTAAGGTTGGCTAATGGCTAAGGTTTTTGTCTCCAAAGACTCAATCTAGTCAATAGATATGTGTTGGAAACGTTTGGAGCTAATAGATAATTGTGTGTAAATCTCAATTTACAGTCGCAATATTATTTTATTGCAAATTATTTGTCTATTATTTGACAGTCACAATTATCTATATATATAGATAATTGTGACTGTCAAATTATCTATATATATATAGATATTATTGACTGTCAAATAATAGACAAATAAGTTGCAATAAAATAATATTGCGACTGTAAATTGAGATGTAAGCTATCCTGTCTTTTAAGTTGGATCAAACTGCACACGGTGTGCAAACCTGATTCTAAACGGTTAAGTAGTTTAGTAATTTAACTTTAAAACAGCTTAGGTCGATTCGTTTAAGTTGTCATATGCAAAGACAAAAAGCAAGCCTAAACCTTAGTGGTCTGTTTCAATTACTTTGTCTGACATTTATTTTAGAGTCGTGGTGGCCGAGTGGTTCGAGCAGTTGCCTGCGACGCAAAGGTCGCAAGTTCGAATCCCGACTGTACCAATTACCAAAAAGTACAGTGATTAGTCACACCACGAGCTTTACGGTGAACGAAAACATCGAGAGGAAACCTGCATACGTCTGAGAAGAAATTCAAAGGCGTATGTATAGTCGTGCTTGAGTAACGGCGATGAACTCGCCATCTGTCACGTTGTCACCAAATATACCTCTGGCGGAAAGTGTCCCTTCGGGGACCCTTGTGGGAAGGCGTTAAGATATATTATTATTATATATATTATATTATTATTATATACATTTTACATAACATTTATTTTCTCAGCATACCTCAAAGCAGGAAAATTTAGGGAACAGTCTGGTAAGAAGAGGTGTTGTTACATCTCTACGCCTACCCCTTCAGGGATAATTCTAGTGCTAGGTACAAGCCATGTTAAGTGGGAGCAGTTATTGCGTGAACCTAGTTACTACGCTACCTGAACAATATAAACGAAGCAACATAATTACACGTCGGTACCGTTACGTTATATTACGTTATACTTTTATAACATGTATGCACACGCAAAGGAAAACTCTTAAAATCTTTATGAATAAAACAGTTCACGAACATATCGTAACATTTGTAACTGAATACTTTTTAGGCCCTTTTCAATGATAATCTTATGTAAAACTCTGGTCAATATGGGGATATTCGATTTGGCCGAAGTCCGTTCCGCGGATATTTCTAAAGGAAATTGCTTTTCATTTGGTTCGCATGAATAGTGTTTTTTAGTTGTTTGCCAGCGAATTCTTCGAAAAACCTCGCGCAATCTTTATTTGATTGACAGTTATTGTGATCGATTCGCTATAAATATGTACACACAATGTGCGGACACGAAGCACGTACTTCAATTGCTTTATAGCTAGGAAATTTAATTACGGTTCTATTTCTATTTACAAATTAGTTTTGACTCTAATGGTATTTTGAGAGGTGTCTTGTCAGAGATGTGGTGCTTCTAGACTAAAACTGTAATCCGAAAAAAAAATCTAAAGTAGGGTGTATAGTAAAAAGATATGCTTTTACAAAAATTATACGTAGTTGTTACGCGATAAAAGTGAAAAGGGGTCTGAAAATAGCTAGCGTCGAGAAATCAAAACCGCATGCTTTTTGGCTACATATTTTTAAGAATTTATTTCCCAAACTATTTCACATATTATTACATCTTCATAATAGCCTTCAAAAAGTCATAGCGTCATGACTTCCATGCGATACTCCAAAATGGTGACATCTTGTTAAATTACATCGACACAAATTTGCGTGAACGTGACAAAAATGTTGGATAGTGGAAGGTATTTGCGCAACACAGCTGACTCATGCTGCTGTTAGCCAATTTCTTTTCATGAAAAAAGAAAAGAGATTTTTACCATGCCGTGCCATGGAAAGTGCGAAAGAAATAGACAATCATCATATTGTACGTCTTTCCCTTTCGCACACTCGATCAAACTCATAGAAAATATTAATAGAAGGCAACGTGACCGGAGGTAATGGAAACGTAATATCCCTTGCAATTAGTGGCTTCAGTTTTGTTATTACAGACTGTGGTGCAAAATTAAAACGTGCTGGCTGAGAAAATTTAATTTACACTGGAAGGTTGAGGAAACCTGATACAAGGTGGAAATGGATTTGTAATCAACACGAGGACTTCAGTGGATTCCATTATGGTCGACGTTTTAACCCATATCTATACAAATAATATAAAGAGGCAGAGTTTGTGAGGCGGAGTTTGTGTATATATATATACCCAAGTGGTATAAAAAAAATGTATGTATGAAATTTACAGGGAAAGCACAGTACATATCTAGTATATTATATTTCCAAAGAGAATTTAATAATGATTTTACCTTTGCAATAAAGGCGATAATATTTTAAATACAACATATGTTTAATGTTAGCAATGTTAACCTTAAAACCTCAGTAAAATAGCAGCCGACCTTTCATGGCTCGGATCCAAGCGATAAGCTTAGGACAGTACGCAGTTTTCAACTCGGTCATTTAGTCCACGTTCTTGCTAATTCAAGCGAGTTTTTATGTCGACTAATAACGGGTCGGCGTCGATTCAAATAAAGCAATCATTGTTTATGCAGTCCTTTCATTGACTACTTTACAATTCAAGGTGTAATTTTATGTCGTGTTTTTTTAGTAGATAAAGAGTTTGTTTCGCCCCTTACTTCTTCAGATGTCCTTCACCGTAAAGCTCGTGGCGTGACTAATCACTGTACTTAACTTCAGAAACTCATTGGTACAGTCGGGATTCGAACTTGCAAAATTTGTGTTTCAGACTCGAGCCACTTGGCACCACGGTTAAATGAATCCATTTAGATTTAGCCATATATCTTTTTAGTATAATATCCTTTTAGATAACATTCCAATAGCATATTAAAGGTAAAATAATATATAAAACCGAGCCACTTCCCTAAAGTGGGTCTATTTTCAACCAACTCGTCGGAATCAATTTAAAAACGTAATTCCAAACAAAACATTGCGTTTAGCCAACGGCGTTTAAACGCTCACCAAACTCACGTCGACCTAATTAAAGTAATGGTTTCTATTTTACTTATCTGATATTTTAATTAAAATATAAACTTTATGATAACATTATTGAACGATCCGCAAAACGCAAAGATCGCTCATTTAAATCCCCACTCTACGAATGAGAATTTCTTACGTACTATGATTAATCACACCTTGAGATTAAAGTTGAAAGAAACATTCATATATTTTACAAAGATTTCAATACTCAGTCCTAAGTACTTCAATTATTTAAGAAAAACCCCTACACAAACATGTGTTAATTAGTCTATAGTAGCGTAGCGTGTATACTCAATTCATCGCATATTTTTTCACGTAGGCACTACACTATAGTTCGCATGATGAGAATACAAATTCTAAAAAAGCTAACAGAGCATTGGCCTGTAATCTCCAAATCAGACTTATTCATACCCTTCGAAATTCAATTTTACTTCGGCCGCGATATAATAATATGGCATTAGTACAAATAAACGTGGGTTCCATCTATAACAACGTCCATTTCGCGGCGGAAAATTGCTAAATCGCTGCCGAGCCCATGGCAAACAAAAGCTACAAAAAGATAGATATAAAAAGGGGAAAGATAAAAGGAGGTCGCGCTGTGACAAAGGGGCACGTTTGTGGTCGACTCGAATGCGTGAGCAACACGTAATAAAATGTCCTCACTTGTTTCAGAGCCTATTTGTTACTCGGGGAGTGGTTTTATTCCAGATCGGTTGGTAGTGGATACTTATTTTCTATATAACTTCCCATTTCTATCGGGAACGTGTCGATAGCGAGTCTCTCTGGAGGCTTGCAATATATATATATATATAATAGAATTAATATTTAGTGTAACCGATACCTATATAAAATGTCTCTAAGGGCTTCTACGCATTGGAAATTGTACCTTAATCCTTCAATTTATGTAACCATATATATGTATCGTCGTCTTGTTCCCTAGGTTAGCAAGTTTACGCCTTCTCACAAGGGTCCCCAAAGGGATAGGCAGAGGTATATAGGTAGTACACACACACACTTTCCGCTAGAAATATATTTTAGGTGCCAACGTGACAGATGGCGGGTTCATCGCCTTTACTCGAGCACGACTATACATACGCCTTTGAATCGCTTCTCAGACGTATGCAGGTTTCCTCTCGATGTTTTCCTCCACCGTAAAGCTCGTGGTGTGACTAATCACTGTACTTAAGTTCAGAAAAACTCATTGGTATAGTCGGGATTCGAACTTGCGATCTTTGTGTCGCAGACAACTACTCGAATCAAGTTTACATGACATTTAATGTGTCCTCATGTAAAGCTAGATAAAAACTCAGGCCTTTTACGTGAGCGTAGTTGTTAATTGACTCTTAATAATAATAAAATAAACATCAGTGTCACATAAATCTATAAATATTTATACATATAATGCTTCTGTGCATGTGAATGGGACAAAACTCTTTCTATTGAGGTGTGATAAGTGTTCAAGTGGATTCGAGAATGGTTTAAGTTCACAACTGGACCCGATAGGGCTGCGACCGTGTTTCACGAACTTTTTTCACCCCAGCGAAGCTGGGCGTGAGCTAGTAGCCATATTAATTACAAGATTAATGAACAATAATTTGTGGTCTGTTTATTAATTACATTATTATATGTATATCGACTCTGAATGACAATCAAATCCACTTGACTTGAGCTGACTCTAAGCTTTGCCACTTAAGTATTTTTGTATCGATTCGCAATGTTATAAAATGAGAAACGAGAGCTTTTCTTTTAAACGAACAAATTATTTACCAATTTTATAAGACTAACAATTTTGTTTGTTTGTTTGTCTGCTTGAACGTGCTAATCTCAGGAACTGTTGATCTAATATGAAAAAAATTTTATTAGATACAAGTTATTGAGAAAGACCATATAACATCCCTGTCGACCAATAGGAGTGGAGCGTTAATAAAATTGCAAAAACTGCGAAAATATATAATTAATTCTAGAAAAAAATTATACTATAACACAAAGTATATAAATATAAACTACCCATAAAAAGAAAAAAAACACTATATTATTTATACAACTACACTATATAAAAAGTCAATAATTTTTATCTGATATTAATAAATAAATACAACTTCATTACCTGTGGTTTGGGGCGCAATTCTAAATTCAAATAAATTCTAGAAAAATATTTTTTGAAGACATACGGAACAGCTAAGTAGTATACGTGTTCGTGAAATATTTTCCTGGAAATGTCAAAGGTGCATCATTTGTTAGACATTCGACTAAGCTTTTTATACGTTAGACAATGGCAAACCATAATGTTGCCAGAGATGAATAGGGAAGCCGAAAGAAAAGAAACACGATTAATCAACATTAGACTTTTTGTGTCTCTGTCGATATTTTGTTGTATTTTTCCATTCATTTCAAGACAAAGGATACTTAATATAAATGTGTGTTAGATTTCATAGCACATACGTACCTATATTTATTTTATTATTGTTAATTTATTAGTGCCGTGGTGGACGAGTGTTGCCTGCGACACAAAGATCGCAAGTTCGAATCTCGACTGTACCAATGAGTTTTTCCGAACTTAAGTACAGTGATTAGTCACACAACGAGCTTTACGGTGAAGGAAAACATCGAGAGGAAACCTGCATACGTCTTAGAAGCAATTAAAAGGTGTATGTATAGTCGTGCTTGAGTAACGGCGACGGACTCGCCATCTGTCACGTTGGCACCTAAATTATATCTCTGGTAAAAAGTGGGTGTGTGGGTACTACCTATATACCTCTGCCTACCCTTTCGGGGAACCTTATGGGAAGGCGTGAGGAAATATTATAATTTATTAGTTAAAAATGTATACATCTTTAAGTACATAAGAACATACGTCGCTAAACTTACCATCGCTTTGTTTTGTTTCAGATAATACAATATTGAAGATCAGTGACAATGCGAGTTACTTAAGTGTCAAGTGGTCACAATGAAGACCCTGAAATCTGTGCTGACACTCGTATGTGTTATTTCATTCACCTGTACTCAAGCAAAGACAGGTGAGTTATATATGTAAATTTTCTTGTAACATACCATTACAATAGAAATATTTTTTATACCAGTAAGGTAGCAAGCAAGCAAGTAGTTCTGATTGTAAGCAGTTTTCGACGCCTATGAACGCTTGTAATACCAACGGCTGGAATGCCGAGGTTGAAATACGATTCGTCCCCTTCGTCTGAATATATCGATGGCTATGAGAGGGATACATTTTCCTACTGTTTTAGGGATCATTAAGGGAAGATGTGAGGACAGTTTTGACGATCGTCGGTTCTAGTATATAGAGCTCCTGAAACTCGCGGTCTCGGGTTCGATTTCCGCTGAGGGCGGATATTTGTGTGCAATCACACAAATATTTACATACACACACACACATACATATCATCACGCCAAGTCCCTAACGGGGTAGGCAGAGAGTATAGAGCGCCAGTTCTCTCTAGACTTACATACCTCTTTCGCTTCGTCCACATTTATCAGTCCCTTCATACATGCTCGTCGGTTTCGAGTACACTTAACGTTCCCGTATAAAATATTTACGAGTATTAATTGTACTTTAGTCTTGGCCGTCCTATGTATTTATATTTATTATGAATGCTGTATGTATATATTAGACAATCTATATATGTGTGAGTATATCGTTCTCGTAGTACAAACTTTGCTTAGTTTGGGACTATATAAATTTGTGTGAATTGTGCCAAGGTATTTAATCTTTTTTTTAAATACATGAGACTAGAAATAAACTTTCGTTTGATAATGATATCAAAGAGCGGTTTTGTTCATGAAATAATTTCAATGATTTTGATGGGTATTAATATAATTCTTACTTGAGATACTAGGCTATATTCTGGATGTTAGCCTTTTTCATAAATGGAGGAAATATGAAATAAAGTAATATAATATTTAACGAGAAGTTAAACAGAGCAAACGGCTGCTAAATCGGTCAGCCATGCATAAATAAAAATGTAATCCGCTCTGCGGCCTGAAAATACGCCAAGTAGTTTTGCGGAGAGTCGTAAATACTTTTTAATTCATTTCCATACAATGAGCGAGAACATCGAGAGAAACTCTGAATATGTTTCAGAAATACTGCCTTTCAATTATAACGAAGATTTTTTGGTATAAATGATTGTATAACGATTCTAAGCAAACCCAAATAATCCTCGTTCAAGTTGAAGCCAACAATTCAAGACGCAAATGAGACACTTAAACAGCAAGTTCATTAACCTCTAGCAAGTAATAGGGTATTTGTATAGGCTTAACTATTCTGTTAAAGGCCCTTCGTCCAACCACTCCACGCTCATGATTTACAAGCGTACCTATCTTTGGTTTAACTAACCATGATTATGTTATGAGGAGAATCTAGTGATCATATATGCAAAGTCATCAAACCGTAATTTGAGGCTGGGTTTGTTTGGGCGCTTTTATTTGTATTGAATAGCTTCGGGTGGATTTCCACCCGAAGCTATCATAACTCTCATTAACCATATTTATGGTTAATGAGAGTTGGAAGATATCTTAGATATGTTTATCGCGGTACATTTGATATTTTTCTGAAATAAATGAGACGATCGACCTTAATCTCCTTAAATTCGATACAACCGTTTGGGATATAAGCCGCAACAAAAGAGTTAGTGGCTAATAGATATGCTTAAACCATGTAATTATTTTATTTCTTTGTTAACGTATTCAAAATTAATTTACTAAAACAACAAATTTTGGTAGAGAAAACAGATACTTAATCTAAACAGATAAAGAATCTAATAATGACAATAGAACCTACAAGTACACGATTTGCATGCGATAACAATGCCTTAGAAAATATTTAAAAGGAGGAAGAGTAAGGCGTAGCGTACAACGGCTGATAAGATCGTAAATATTACATTTTTCCATTTGCAAACGGAACTCTAAGAAGCAATGAGCTGTGCGGGTGGCAATAAAATGCGGAGGAAGGTCACATGACATATTTTCACGCAATACTCGTAATCGAGTCGCAAACGTATGTTACCAGCTTAAGTTAGACCCTCGTAATCGAGCTTGTTCGCTTATTTACGAAACGGAAACTACTAGTACCAACATTGTTTTCCATTCCAAAAAAAATCCAAACACTTAAACCACAAAGGTCTCGCACTGTGCGCTTCCAAAGGAGTTTTCTTCCGCGAACGCTCAGGCTTTGGAATGAGCTCCCCGTTGAGGTTTCCCTGGAGAGTACAGCATGGAGTTCTTAAAGAAAGGTGTGAAAAAATTCCTGCAGTGTCGGCAACGCGCGAGTGCTACCCCCTGGTGTTGCAAGCGTCCATAGTCGGCGGTAACCGCTTACATTCAGGCGAACATGTGGTATAAAAAAAAAATCTACCTACTACAATATATGACGCTCGTTGGTTTAGTGGTCAGCGCTCTTGACTGTGATGATTTAGAACGCGGGGTCGATTCCCGTTGGGGGCGTATATTTATGAGTATGCAATCTTACTATGTTACATGAATAATGCGACTCAGTATGTATTAGTAATTAATAGTTCAATTTCAATACAAACCCATTGAAGTTACACACTTTACACTTGAATATGCTCGAACAGCTTACTTACAGTTGGGAATCCGGTTTTCACTGGATTCGAAATGTGAGGTTCGGTAAGACATACTAACTCCATTTGAAATTCGATATCATTCTGTACTAATAATAATGTACTATTTAGGGTATTATTACTTTGTCTTGGCTTTGAGATGATGAAATGGACTGTATATGATTGAATGTAAGCTAACGTCTCTCTAGAACTAACTTCTTAAACTCTCTAGTGCTGTGCACTATTATTTCTGACACTCAAGAATTCAAACTTCGAGAGTCAAAATCAAATCAAAATCATACATACATACATACATATCATCACGCCAAGTCCCTAACGGGGTAGGCAGAGAGTATAGAGCGCCAGTTCTCTCTAGACTTACATACCTCTTTCGCTTCGACCACATTCATCAGTCTCTTCATACATGCTCGTCGGTTTCGAGTACTCTTAACGTTCCCGTCCTTCAGAGTCCGATCTATTTGATCCAGGTAGTTGGAACGTGGACTTCCTCTGCCTCTTCTTGCATACACTTTTGCTTTGTATATCTGTTTCGTCAATCTTTCTTTCAAAATCTAAATATTTTATTCAACGTAAGGGACACAGGGAACACTTATTGAACGTCACATATTTAATTTAAACTAAAGTTACTAAAGCTACTAGTATTCGAAACTGGCGAGCATGTATGAAAAACTCTGTTTTGGATCATTGGGGTGGCCAACAAGTAGGCGGCTTGCCTACTTGTTGGCTGCGCTTACCACCGCCTAAGGTTTGAACCTGGATTTGACATTATACATGACAATTGTACGAAGACGAATCCAGGATATGTCATAGTAAAATGCAATTGAGATGCATTCACGAATTTCTTCGAAAAATAGGCGGAAAAGCGATAAGACGATAAAAAAATCCACAATGAAGAGATTCGAAATATATCATGAATGATGAAGAAAGTCTAAATAGATCTGACGCTCTACTTACCCTGTTTGTGACTCGGCGTGATAATCCTACTAATATTATAAATGCGAAAGTTTATGAGCATAGACGTTGGTTACTCAAACAAGCGTCATTGGCTGAACGGAATTGAATAAAATTTGGCACAAAGATTGTTTGTTGCATTAACGCAATGGATATGTTTTGTTCGGTAAATAAATCTATATCCTCATGCCTTCCCACAAGGGTCCCCGAAGGCGTAGGCAGAGGTGTAAAGGTAATACTCACACACCCACTTTCCGCCAGAGGTATATTAGGTGCCAACGTGACAGATGGCGAGTCCATCGCCGTTACTCCAGCACGACTATACATACGCCTTTATATATCTTCTCAGACGTATGCAGGTTTCCTCTCGATGTCTTCCATCACCGTAAAGCTCGTGGTGTGACTAATCGCTGTATTTGCGACATAGGCAACTGCTCAAACCACTCGGCCACCACGGCTCTCTATAAAAAATAAATAAATCTAGCTAGAATTATACTAATGAAATCGATTTTTACGTGGAGCACAGCTAGTATGTATATAGTTACATAATAACATACAGTATGTATATATATGTTTTTGTGTATATGTAGATGGCAATTCAAAACATAGCTAACCCAATACAGCGCACAAATAGTCAGAAGTGGTATTAATTATACATAATGTATTTTACATTATATAAACAATTATGTAGGCATTCAAAGTTTAACTTTCCACTTACCCTATGGTTCTAGTGCGTTAGAACCCTGATTGTTTCTCTAAATAATTAAACACGGATGGGAATGACGGCAAGGAAATGGGTACATATGAATTATTCAACCAAAGTCACTTCAGCGAGGTGATTGTAAAGTGCCAAATGGTGTTGTCAAAACAAAAAAGAACTTTATATAAATAATAATAACTTTATAATATAATATATCCTCACGACTTCTCACAAAGATCCCCAAAAGGGTAGGCAGAGGTGTATAGGTAGTACCCACACACTCACTTTCCGCCAGAGAAACCTAAATTCAATTCAGTTTATACTTAATTTCACAGTGCTTTGTAGGCCCGCTAGTTTCAATTTTTTTCTGGATTTAAATATAGTGATTTATCGTCCTATCATCCTTCTTACTACTTTATCCATATAATTTTCCAAGTTCCTCGAAGGGTAGACAGATAAATAGAATGCTAGCTAGCCCTGTTTAGACTAAGTGACTTTTGATTTCATCCTTATTCAACCGTATATTGTTACACGCTCGTGGTACTTTTCTTAAGTACAAATTCTTTTGTACATTTACTTTGCAGGAGTGACTTCTTTAACCACTCAGGGTATATAAAGGTTCATAAAACGTATATATCTTCGGGCCAACCCACAAGGGTCCCTAAAGTAGACGAAGGTGTGCAGTACCCACACACCCTTCGGCGTATATAAGAGGAAATCTGCAGCCTTAATAACCTATATATTTTTAATCCAAGGTGTACTAAAATACGAACAAAATCTACCAAGGGACACTATTCCCCCATCTTAGGCCTGAGCGATGGCTTCATTTCACGCTTCGGCGCTTCGATGTATGTCATGGTATTTTTATTACATAGATATAAGATTCACTTCGCTACGTGTTCCGCCTGTTACTTCACAAGTGCCGTTGATTTGATTAACTCATATATGGGATAGAGAGCCGTGGTGGCCGAGTGGTTCGTGAATTTGCCTGCGACACAAAGATTGCAAATTCGAATCTCGACTTAAGTACAGTGATTAGTCACACCACGAGCTTTACGGTGAAGGATAGCTGCATACGTCTGAGCAGCAATTCAAAGGTGTATGTATGTTCGTGCTAGAGGAACAGCGACCCCCTACCCCTTCGGGTACCCTTGTGGGAAGGCGTGAGGGTATATTATATTATATATATGGGAAACATCGAGAGGAAACCTATGCAGGTTTACGTGTTTGAATTTATACACTAGTATATACTTTTGAGAAGAAATTCAAACACGTATGTATGACTGAGGTGAACTCGCCATCTGTCACGTTGACACCGAAATATATGTCAGGCGAAAACACGGTGTTTTTTTAAACGTTGGCCTATCCCTTCGGAGAACCTGTGGGACGCGTCAAGAAAGAATAATAATCATATGTACAAACCTTGCATTGCACCCAGTCGTGTATAACATGCGAGATTAATTGACTTTACATCACACTATTCACTTAACCAAGATAATAAGATGACTGTTACGTATCGACCTTAAGGATACATGAGGCGAGGCGAAGTGAAGTGAAGAAGGCGAAGCATGCTGCGGATTATAATTTGTAATTGCATTTTTTTTGCGAAGCTTGCGGTAATTAATTCATGTTTAGGTGGACGAAGCGTGTGATGTGAATATATTATTGATGTGTATACGGTCTTGCCTGACGGCTGTCAGTGATTTTCGGTTAAGCGCGGTTACTTACAATGACAGCTGTCAGCAATTTGTTTTGGCGGGCTTTTATGTATATGCGCGTCATTATCAATAAACCAGTGTTCTGAATAACATCTTTTATTCCGCTCCATACATACGTAACATTGGCGACGAGGATTGGAGATCCATATAAATACAAAAATGGCATTATTTGGAAATGTATCCACCTTTGACCACAAAACAGGCGATTGGTCGATATATAAAGGACGATTAATACAGTTTCTAAAAATCAACAAAGTGGACGACGAGAGCAAAAGTGGAATCCTTCTTACATATCTCACGGAAGAAACGTACCGCTTGGTACGAAACTTAGCGTATCCTAAGGAGTTGGAGTCGTTAAGTTTCTCGGACCTGGTTGATTTATTTGATAATCATTTCAAGCCCAAGCAGTGCACATTTGTGGAAAAGGCGAATTTTTTTTGTGCTACGAGAAGTCCAGGCGAATCGTTGGGAGACTGGGCGGCGCGATTAAGAGGTCTAGCAAGTTATTGTGACTTCGGCACCGCTCTGGAAACGAACCTAAGGGATCGTTTCGTCCTCGGCCTGGGCACTGGTCCGGAGCGCGATAAGTTGTTCGAACAGAGTCCGTCGTCACTAACGTTGGCGCGGGCTGTGGAACTGGCTGAGCAGGCTGCTTGTGCTAAGGAGGCGAAGATCATGATGCGTAACGACGAAATCTTCATCAAAGATGAGCCCGTGTACAGGGCTAAGTTCCAGGGCAAGCCAGGCGGTGGTGGAGACTATCGCCGGTTCAACGGAGGTGACTCTATTCGTTGTTCAGTATGTGGCATGAAAAATCATTCAAGTGAGAAGTGTCGCTATAAAGGCTATAAGTGTGGAAAGTGTGGTGAGAAGGGTCATTTAAAGAAAGTGTGTGACAAAGCCAGCAAGGGGTGTATTTATCATGTAAATACGGAAAAGAAAAACAAACCTGACCTAGACAAGGACATAACATGTGAGGAATGCCAAAATTTTAATATAAGGTATGTAACAACAGATAAGCCTATATTAATTGACATATTATTAGGTACTCAAAAATTAAAAATGGAATTGGACTCAGGCTCAGGCAGTAGTGTAATTTCAAACAGTTTATATAAAGATAAATTCTCTAATTATAAATTACAAATTAGTTGTATTAAAATGTGCTTGTATAATGGTCATAAAATCTCTCCCTTAGGCTATTTTTGTGTTGAAGCTGTATATAATAACAAAAAAAAAATATATAAAGGTATTTGTAGTCAATGGTGGTGGCCCGCCCTTACTAGGTAGGGACTTCATGTCTGCCTTTAATTTAATTGTAACTACTGATATTAATTCACTGAGCAGCAACATAGAATTAAACGAGTTGTTGGAAAAGTTCTCAGACCTGTGGAAGGATGAGTTAGGTACCTTTAATAAATTTCAAGTTAGCTTGCGGTTGAAAGAAAATTCTATTCCAAAATTTTTTAAGCCACGTTTAGTACCCTTTGCCCTCAGAGATAGAGTTGAACACGAGCTAAACCGATTGGTAGGGCTAGGTATTCTGGTGCCTATTGATTACTCACAATATGCTACGCCTATTGTACCAATATTAAAGAGTAACGGACAAGTAAAAATTGCAGGTGATTTTTCAGTTACATTAAATAGGGACCTCATAGTCGAAAAATATCCTTTACCTCGAATTGAGGAAGTATTTGCCAAGATTGGTGGAGGTGAGAAATACAGTAAAATAGATCTGAAAAATGCATATAATCAATTTTTATTAGATGAATCATCTCAGGAACTTACAGCCATTAACACACATAAAGGTTTATATAAGTTTACAAGATTATTTTATGGTCTAGCTAATGGACCTGCAATATTTCAAAAATCTATGGAAACACTACTTGCTGACATAGATGGCGTTAGTATATGGCTTGATGATATATGTATTACAGGGCCGGATAGGAAGAGCCATATCGAAAGATTAGGTGAAGTTTTAAGAAGACTAAGTGAGGCCGGGTTGCGACTAGAAAGGAATAAATGTATATTTTTCGAAGACAGTGTCAAGTATTTAGGCTATGTTATAAGTAAGGCGGGCATACAGACTTGTCCTGATAAAGTCAAAGCAATAATGAATGCCCCGGAACCTACTAACGTAACTGAGGTGAAGAGATTTTTAGGTGTTGTCAATTATTATAGGAATTTTGTACCGAACGCGTCAACTATACTGAGTCCTCTACATGAACTATTGTGTAAGGAGGCTACTTGGCAGTGGGGAGATAGACAGCGGCAGAGTATAGCGTGTGTGCGCCGCGAGTTGGCATCGGAGCGCGTACTCGCACATTTCGACCCCGCAGCGCAGCTGGTGTTATCGGTAGACGCGGGGCCTCGCGGCCTAGGGGCCGTGTTGTCACAGCGCGACGGTACCGGTGCCGAAAGGCCATTGGCATATGCGTCTCGATCGCTCACCCCCAGTGAACGCAATTACAGTCAAATACATAAGGAGGCAACAGCTATTATTTTCGGCGTTAAACGTTTTCATCAGTATCTATATGGTCGAGAAAATCCATTTATTCTGAAAACCGACCATAGGCCTTTGGTAACAATTTTTAATAGTAAAACTGGTATACCTGTTACGACTGCGTTAAGATTGCAGAGATACGCTATAATACTGTCCGCTTATAATTATGTAGTACAGTATGTATCAGGTCATGATAACTTGGCGGCCGATTATTTTTCTCGCGCACCCTTAGAAGACGGTACAATAGAAGGGGCAGATAACGAAATAGACACATATTACACACTTCGGTTTCTCGATGCTTCGGCACCGGCGGCTACAGTCAGTGAAATCGTGCGGGCGACCGAATCCGATGTCACATTCAAAACCGTAATTAGGTATTTACAATATGGATGGCCACGGATGATAAAATGTACATCCATACTGCCTTATTTCCAATGCAAATCCGATTTACAATTTGAAAACGGCTGTTTATTTAGGGGACATAAGGTAGTAATTCCCTTGTCGCTAAGGAACAAAATGTTGAGCGAATTGCATGACTCTCATTTAGGCATAATAAAAACAAAAAGTAATGCGCGAAGCAGAATGTGGTGGCCTGGCATCGATGCCGACATCGAGCGCTGGATAGGCTCATGCGAAACATGTGTCTCGGTGCGTGCAGCACCACCGCGAGATCCGCCTGCTCCTTGGCCTGCCCCGCTCCGCCCTTGGCAGCGCGTGCACATCGACTACATGTCTGTAGGGCAGAGGGTATACTTAGTGCTCATTGATTCTTATACTAAGTGGTTAGAGTGTTTATACATGCAAAACGGAACGTCAACAAATGCTTTAATTTCGAAATTAAAAGTAAT
>JACCPG010002942.1:0-37722 GCA_016069955.1 Drepana arcuata | reverse complement strand
TTCTAGCTTTAAAACCAGAGATTTGGATGATCAAGACCATTTCTAGCCTTATAACCAGAGATTTTGATTACACTGTTCACACAAACAAACCCCATTTTATTAATATGAAGAGGAAACAGTTTGTTTGAACGCGCCAACATTTCATGAACTATTTAAACGATTTATTGGCCTAGGCCTATAGGATATATGTTTTATTTTAGTAAAAAGGATGTACCAATGAAATCCAATTTTACGAGAACGAAATTGTGACGCATTTGCATTAGTCTATTCAACGGTTTTTCTGGTTTTTGGATTCATGCCACGTCCTTATTCCAGTTCGAATGTGACCCCAAACACATTCCTATCGTTCTTGGAGCACCAGGTGATCCGAGTGAAGGATAGGAAATACTGCAAGCCGGTGTCAGTTCCCTTCATCAGCAGCAAGTACCGCAGCATTGACGGCACGAGCAATAACGAACAGCATCCTGAGTGGGGCAGGAGGGGGGCGCCCTTCACCAGAATTGCTGGACCACGGTATGCCGACGGTGCGTTTGATATCTTTATTACATGTAATTTGATAGGTATCATATACATACATATCATCACGCCGAGTCCCCAACGGGGTAGGCAGATAGTATAGAGCGCCAGTTCTCTCTAGTCTAGACTTTCGCTTCGTCCACATTCATCAGTCTCTATCGTTTGTCTTCACCGTAACACAACACCGTCTTCGGTCTTCGTCTTCGTCTGAGTCTGAACTATAAATAAATAAATATCTTGGGATGATTCACACACAAATTGACCTAGTCCCAAAGTAAGCAAAGCTTGTGATAAAGTAAATAGACACCGATATATTTACTTATATAATAATAATAATAATATATCCTCACGCCTTACCACAAGGGTCCCCGAAGGGGTAGGCAGAGGTGTATAGGTAATACCCACACACCCACTTTCCGCCAGAGGTATATTTACATAGAACATCCAAGACTAAGGTACAAATACTCGTGTTCATCACACAAATATCTGCCCTCAGCGGGAATCGAACATGCGACCTCAAGTTTAGGAACTCTAACCACTAGACCAGACGGCCGTCAAGCTATGTGGGTACTACCTATACTTCTCGGCCTACTCCTTCGGGGACCCTTACGGGAAGGCGTGACGATACCTAAAGTCATTATATAATCGATCGTTAGTCAAGTTCGAAAGTCTCCAGGTGTGTATGCCATGCCGGTGGCTCGCAGCGGCCGGCCCCTCCCCAACCCTCGCGTTCTCTCCACGCGGCTGTTCGCGGACAGGCCGGTGGCCAGCCAGGTGCTGACCTATATGAACATGCAGTGGGGACAGTTCATCACGCATGACCTGCTCTTTCAAGTCATGGAGGTTACTGGTAAGTAGGCGATGACATTTATCTATTTTTCACGCACTTTTCTAATAAGGCGGCTTCCAAAGCGGTTCATATACAAGTGTACTGGTGGCAAGTGCTTGTGCGTTCGATAAAAAAAGCATGTATCCAAATCAGCAAAAAGATGCATCCGATTTAAAAGTGCGTATTTGAAAGTATCCGTTTCTGACAATTTGTGAAACATAATACAGTATTACGGTATCGTGCTATTTTAAATTTCTTGCAAAATAAGTGAATACCGGCACCGACTTGCTTCGTTTTCACCACTATAAATTATCTACGTACCTATATCAAAATAAATTACATCCATCGAACTGAAAATACAATTACGATAATATTTTCAAAGTCGGTTAACAACATGGCATCTTGTCCAATCCTTTTCAAAAATTAAAAAAAAAGGTACACATTGCTGGCGTTTTTTTGGAGTTGTAGGCAGGTGCTGTTTGTGTACCTATCTCAGCTTTATGGACAAACGTAGATATAAATTAGACTTAACAAAGGCATTTCGCTTCGTTGTTAATAATAAATAAAAAAATAAATAATAGTTAAAAAAAAACTAAAAAATACGCTTTTATAAAAAATTCGACCAAGAAATGAAAAATAAATTTGTGTAAATAAGAAGTGTAAATAAGAAGTGTAAATAAGAAAGACATATTTTTTATTGTAAAAAAAGCGTGGGGTGCATGGTGTCAATAGTTATAAATATTTTATTGACAGATATAGATAGAGTAGAAGGATTATCATTTTGATTGTGGGAAGGCGAGAGGATATATATAATATCTTAAAAAGCACCCCACGCTTTTTTTACAATAATAAATATTTTTTTCTTATTTAAAATATTGAATTGTCATCGGTCCTTAATAAGTATGCCAAATTTCGAGTTAATCCGACGTTTTGAAGGGGGTTAAAATCATGTTCAAAGATTCCGTTAGATACATACATACATAGTTAGATACATAGATAAAACCCAAGCTAATAAAAGCGTGTTAAAAAAAAAACTTTTTGTGAGAGAACAAGGCTAGTATTGTCAAATAAGTTTTCTTCGAACGAGCTATATTGATAAAAGGTCGCCGGTTTCGAACACTCTTGACGTCCCTGGCCTTGCGGCAAAAGTGGTAAACCAAATAGTAATATAATACAAGGTTAAAAGAAGCTTCTATAATTCCTTGGAAATAAGCTTGGCTATAAGCTATGCAAGGTATAGCATATAAGTTCCTTTGTTTGAGAGAACTTAAGTCTCGTAGTTCGTAGGATGGCCGTCCCATACTATAAAAAGAACACTAATCCATAAAAATGGCAGATGGCAAAGTCCATCCCCAAGTTTCTCAAGCACGACTCCTCGATCGAGCTTACTTTAAAACACGGAGAGGAATTCTAAATAGATACACTACATTTCCTTGTGTAAAGCTCGTGGTGTCATTAATCGCTGTACATAATGTCCTGTCCAATCTATTCTTCTTTGGAATGCACTCCCTCCGGAAATCAGAATGTGCAATAGCAGGGATACATTTAAAGCAAAAGTGAGGCAATACTACTACCGCCAAGTAGAAACAGAGTAATATTTATGTGTTATGTATAATATGTATAATTATTTATGTATATAATTGTATATATGTATATGTGTATGTAGATTTATTCTATTTATTATATTAGATGTATGATATTAATGTATGTTATATATGGTATTTTATATATTTAAATTAAATAAAACATATTGGAATTTTATATTTCTCTATTGTAAATATCTTTTAGCCTGCCATGAATATCTCTACACCACCCAAAGGTTAACTGGTAGAGAATGCCTTCGGCATTAAGTTCGCCTTTGCAATAATGTTTGCAGGAAGTTTTAATAAAATAAATAATAACAGAAAGAAGACATTGGTATAGTCGGGATTCGCACTTGCTAGGTTGCTTACTACGACTTTTTCGTTGCTTCATTTATATATAGACGAAGGCGGCATCCAGTGCTGTCTGGGCAATGGCAACGACGTGCTGCCTACGGAGTGGCAGAATGACAAGTGCATCCCGATCTGTGTGCCTGATGACGACCCCTTCTACAGGATACATGGCATCAAATGCCTCAACTTCGTCAGGAGCATTACCACCCCCAGAGACGACTGCAGTTTGGGACACGCTGAACAGGTACGAATCGCGCCAAGGGCCTTTGATACGACATTAGAAGACAATACCATCTCCCAACTACAGGCTATACATTATAGGGTTACATCTGTGTGGAAGAAGAGTTAAGTAGCAAATGTTCTCGGACCTATAAGCTTTCAGCGGTACCTAATATAGGTAGTAATAAATTAAATAGAATAAATCTGCTATTTTTATATTACAAACAGACTTATTATAATTTTCGGTTTGTCCCGGCTAATCTCAAAACGGCTAGATCGATTAAGCACACTTTCTCTAGCGCACAATCTAATATTTAACGCGGGTTTAAGCGCAAGGCACAGCTAGTTAAAAAAATAAACTTACCCCTTTCAGATGAACACAGTTACCAGTTTCCTGGATGGATCTCCCATCTACGGCTCCGATACTAAGCTGGCTTCGAAGCTACGTACGAAGACTGGAGGAAGGCTGAAGCAGGACAAGAGGAAGGGCTGTACCAAAGGCTTCTTGCCTTCCGTGGATGACAAGACCGCTGTTTGTGACTTGAGGAACAGCTCTGAGCCTTGTTATCTAGCTGGTAAGGTGGAAAATAAGACGTATTTCAACGCGGACTGAAAGCTTTACGCCTCGGGGTTGCTTTTCTGGTATAAATCATGAATTCTACGTGTTAATCCAGTTAATAATTTATCTCGGTGCACATTTCATCCAATTCCATTCAGTCAGAACAGATGGTAACTGCACTCGTCTGCCTACCCCTTTGGGGACCCCGAGTGGTTCTTTTAGCAGCGGACTTTTAAGTTCCAACCTAGGCGCTAATAAATAAAAATTAGAAGCAGCGTATAATTTGATTTATATTTATATGATATTGGTAGAGTTTTTCTGGAACATCAAAAATCTATGTGTTAATCTAGATAATAATGTATTTCTGTGCCAAATTTCATCCAAATCTGTTCAGTAGTTTTTGCGTGACACAACAAACATCCATACTAACTTTCGCATTACTTAGGATCCTCATTTTTTTTATTTATTAAACTGAAAGACTAGTATCCGTGTCACAAATTGTGTGGGTAGAGAATTTCGCATTCAGAATGTTAGTAAGGTGTGACCTTCCAGGCGACAGCAGGATAAACCAAACCCCCACGCTAGCCATGCTGCACACGCTGCTGCTGCGCGAGCACAACCGCGTGGCCGACATCCTCAGCTCCCTGAACCCTCTGTGGAGCGACGAGAAGCTCTACCAAGAGGCGAGGAAGATCGTCATTGCTGAGATACAGCACATCACTTACCAGGAGTGGCTGCCTCTTAACTTTGGTAAAACTACTAGTTAAATAATTGTTGTAATCCTCACGCCTTCCCACAAGGGTACCCGAAGGGGTAGACAGAGGTGTATAAACAGTACCCGCACACCCACTTTCCGACTTTGACAGATGGCAAGTCTGTCGCCGTTACTCAAGCACGACTATACATACGCCTTTGAATTGCTTCTCAGATGTATGCAGGTTTCCTCTCGATGTTTTCCTTCACCGTTAAGCTCGTAATTTGACTAATCACTGTACTTAAGTACAGAAAAACTCATTGGTACAGTCGGGATTCGAACTTGCAATGTTTTTATCGCAGGCAACTACTCGAACCACTCGGCCACGGGTAAATAATTGTGATGCTGTACTATTAAATAAATAAATATGATTTTCAGGGTCTCAGTATTTCCGCTACTACCGCATCAGTCCCGTGGGGCTGTACAGCCGCGACTACAGCCCCTCGGTGAGTCCTGGCATCATCAACAGCTTCGGCGCGGCCGCTTTCCGTTTCCTTCACACCATCGTACCTGACTCCATCATGACATGCCCCAGCTCGTATCAGGCCGCCTACTTATACAAGTAATCATTGTTTATTAGAAGCTGAAGAGTAAAATCAAGGGTCACAGGGAACACTTGAACGCCAAAAGTTTAATATTAAATCACCTTTGGGCACAGCGGATCTCCCAATCAGAATGAGCTGCAAACTGTGGTGGTTCCTTTTTGTCATTCACCACTAAGATGGCAAACAATCATGCGGTTCCGGTATTGCTCGCGCTTTTCAGAAATCTTCTCACATTCTTCCAGAAGAAATCCATGCTCTCTAGGAAAAAATTCAACTGCGAGTTCACAGCCTGAGCGTTTGCGTAAGAAACTCCTTTGAAACCGCGCAATGCGAGACCTTTGTGGTTCCAAAGTATGGGGATGAACACCACGTCGATGGCGAAAGGTGTGAAGGTAGATGTGAGCATCATATCGAGCAATTCTTCAGAACAAACATGGTAGCAGTCTCGCCTCAGACTTAGTGGTTCCAGGCGCATTAAAAAGCCGCCAAATCGTCAAAAGGCTATTAACCTGGTCTAATAATATAAATTCCAAAGTTCATCCTCAGAGGATGTTCTATCCACTTTCCTGTAAGAACTACTAAACGGAATTTGATAAATTTGGCCCTGAGAAATTAATGGCTGGGTTAACACATAGAACATGTTTCAATTAAATTTTACGTAATTGAAACCGCAGGGCATATAGCTAGGTCACTATAAACGTAATTCCAGGCTAAGCGATCACTACTTCAATCCAAGCCTCCTGGAGCTTACCCCAGAATCCTTCGACGACGTGGTGAGAGGTATCACCGCGCAAAGAGCGGGCGAATCTGACCCTTATTGCACGGAAGAGATCACTAATTTGCTATTCAAATCGCACAACCGCTGGGGACTGGACCTCATCGCCATGGATATTCAAAGAGGCAGGGATCACGGGATTGCTGGCTACAACGACTATCGGTGAGTCGTTTGTTTTAATATACCCAATTATCTCTGCTGGGATTTGGGTCTCCACCACTACTCTGTCTTACTTAACTCGACTGTTAAAGAAGGAATCAGCTTCAAACTGAACTATAAAGTCTTTACACTTTACATATGTATATAGGTGATTACACGATTATAATGACATACATATATGTGTACACATAAATACTTATTTTCTTTCGAGACGGACGGATTCTTTATAATGATGATGTTAATGTGAGCTGCCGGGTCTGCCTTCGGCAACTAAGCCGAGACTAACGCAGGTGCGAGATAACGCTATACTTACCGAAGTACCTATATTACACCATTCAATCCACTGTGCCATCATACCTACCTCATACCTTAGCTTTAGCTTAAAGCTAAAACTTATGTTTTCAACATTCCAGAGAGATTTGCGGCTTACCAAAAGCGAAGACTTTCCAAGACTTGGCTGGTGAAATATCACAAGATGTAAGTGTGAAAATTCGGTTTTGAAAACACCCATGCCACGCACATACGCAAGTACAAGCACACGCACGCACGCACGCACATACGCACTTGCACGTACACGCACGCACGCACACACACGCACGAACACGCACGCACGCACATGCACACGTACACGCATACACACAAACGTGAAAGAAAACGTGAAACAAAGTTAAATGGGACCAGCTAGAATACGGTATTGTTCTAGCGAATCAACGCCCTATCCCAACTGTACGAGAGCGTGGATGACATAGACCTGTTGGTGGGCGGCGCCCTCGAGCGCGACGTGCACGAGTCCATCCTAGGGCATACGCTGCAGTGCATTGTGGCCGAGCAGTTCTACCGGACCAGGATCGGGGACCGCTTCTTTTACGACAACGGGGAAATGCCGCACTCGTTTACATCAGGTAAATAGATGTAAAAGGGGGTATATTGGTCATGCAAGAGTAGACGAAACGAAATTGATGAATGTGGATAGAGCGAAATAGGTCTGTAAGTCTAAGTAGGCTTAGTTTGGTACTCATATGCTCTCGAAAACTGGAGGGGTGAATCGTGAAAATTTACGCTCGACACAAATAGCATTATACATAGTGACATCCATGAAGACGCGCCCTACTCTTCTTCCCTGTAGTTTATAGTGTAAGGTGTGCAACCTTCCACTAATATTTGAGTATTATCGGTACACACTGATTACCTATGAGTGCACACGCACACTACAATAAATAGACTCGGGTCATACCCCCACATCCCGCGACCGTCTCGACTAGAAATTGGTGGGGCACGTCTTCGTGGATGGCACTATCTATACATAGGTATATCTCGTGTCTATATATCAACTCATGCGCAGATCAAATGAAGGAGATCAAGAAGGCGTCGATGGCGCGTCTTATCTGCGACAACACGGACGTGCTCTACGTCCAGCGCCAGCCCTTCGAGCTGGAGTCGAGTCACAACCCCAAGTACAGGTGCGACGACTACTCCGCCATACCCTACGTGGATCTCACGCCATGGAAGAAGCCCACCTTTGACATATTCGACTGACACCATGTTGTTATAATAATAGTAATTTATCTCCACGCCTTCCAAACGGGAAGGGTAGGCAGAGGTAGTACCCACACGCCCACTTTCCGCCCGTGCCAACGAGATGTTGTTATAAGAGGCATGATGACAGATTGTATACTTATAATGTTAATATATAATAATAATAATAAATAACTGGGGCAATTCCACACAAATTGACCTAGTCCTAAATTAAGCAAAGCTTATGTTATGTTACATATATGAAAAATGTAAGTAATATATAGTAATACATACATACATATCATCACGCTAAGTCCCTAGCGGTGTAGGCAGAGAGTATAGAACGCCAGTTCTCTCTAGACTTACATACCTCTTTCGCTTCGTCCACATTCATCAGTCTCTTCATACATGCTCGTCGGTTTCGAGTACTCTTCGTCTTAGTTGGAACGTGGCCTTCCTCTGCCTCTTTTTGCACACACTTTTGCTTTGTATATCTGTTTCGTCAATCTTTCTTCACTGATCCTTTCTAAGTGTCCAAATCAACGAATAATAAATAGTAATAATAAATAAACATGTAACTAGAGAGAACTGGCGCTCTTTACTCTCTGTCTACCCCGTTAGGGACTCGGCGTGATGATGTGATGATGATGATGTCTGAGAAATACAATATATCAGGAATAAACTGCATTTATATGCGAATTATTAATAAGAAAATATTTGTATTTTGAATGATCCGCGAAATCGCTCTTAAGTGTCATGGCGTCGCTGCTGACGTCACGCCTCAGTCATCATGCCTATTACCTATTTATTGTTAAACAGAATATTATACCTAATGGAGTATGCCATGTTAATAACACGAGTGGTTTATTTTATTGAATCCTATTATCCCTATACCTTTAAACGAGCAATTCTTGTATATATCTATATATATAATCTGAATCTGGGAAACGGCTCCAACGATTTTCATGAAATTTGGTAAGGGTGAGATTTCGGGGGCGATAAATCGATCTAGCTAGGTTTCATTTAAAAAAAGAGAGGTAGGGCATAACGGGTCGGACCTCCACCTTATAGAAGTCCGTAGCTAAATAACACAATTTATTGTGTTGTGTTCCTACGTGGTGAATAAGGTTTCCAGTAATGAGCTCCTTGGGGAGGGGGGAGGATTGTTACATTGTGTTGGAAGCAGAGGGATTAAACCTTATGCTGCCAACACACTATAGCTCTCCGAACACAGAGTGGCAACGCGCAAGTGATACTTCGGTATCTTGAGCGTAAATAGGCTACGGTAACCGTTTCCCATCAGGTGGGCCGTATGCTTGTTTGCCACTCTTGTAGTATAAAAAAAAAAAAAAAAAAAAGTCGTTTTATCCGTGTTTTTAGGCATTGAAAATCTCTAACAATTTCATTAGTATATGAATTTCCCCACTGATAAAGCGTTGCTAAGCAACTTTAAGCCAATGAGTGTTTGGTTGTCATAAGTATGTCATTCGTACGAAAAAATATAAATCTGAAGAATACCGAGCTAAGCTCGGTCATCCAGGTACTAACATTATAAATGTGTAGGTTCGTCGAGATGTTTGTTACATGATGCCAGAACGGTTGGATGGAACTGGATGAAATTTGGGACGTATATATATTAAAAATATACATACGTCCCAAATTTCATTCAATCCATCCAATCTAATCAAATATATAGCTGGCGGATAAATAAATAATTAATAGTTAACTAATATTGTGTTAATAATATTGGTGTAATATAAGATACAATTCGATTTATTTATCTTTTAACAATGAATATAAGCTATTATAAAACATCAATAATATAAATATAAGCTCTTTATCTCTGTAACACGACACCTTATAGTAATATGGTGTATAAATATTTTCTTATTCCACTTAGGGGTCGTCTATTAATCACGTTATGTTCTTACGAACCTATTAGCCAGCCTCTTTAGTATTCTGTGGTGTAGACTAGGCGCACCCTACCCTACAGCAGGTTTTTTTGTTTCTGTACAAAAATCGGATTTAATTGAAAAAAGAATAGACCTTATTACATACCTCCTCCCTCCCACAATCATATTTCCTTTTGAAGATCACGTGACAAATGAACGACCCCTACTAAACAAGCATACGGTTCGCCTGATGGTAAGCGGTAATCATAACTTAAGTAAGCTTGTTACACCAGGCACTCGGGCCTTGAAGAAAATCTCTCACGCCTTTATTTAAGAACTCTATAAACATTATATAAATGTGTAGATCCATATATATATCCAAAATGGCAGGACTTCATTTTTACATTTTAATACTTATAAATAGGTAAATAACAGACTATTTATACATATATAGTTTTTTCTATTAACAAGGCACTAGATCGATATAATTTGGCAGGCAGTGAGCAGCTTATTAAGGCAGTGATTTTTTACAACATTCAGTGCTTATACTGTCACTGACAGTATACTTTGAGTATGTCAAAGACAGAAATTACGCTGCTTTGCGAATGTAAGCCTTATGCATTAATGATAAATATCATATAAATGTAAACACCACATCATAGTAATGTGACCCTTTTCTTTTAAATCAATAGGTTCCTATTATCTTGTCTGTCTTTTCCTAAGAGAGAATTGAGCTTATTGCTGAACCCGCTCCAACTTACAGAAGAGGCAATGAGCTGCGAGATGCCTCCGGACCCTGGCTTCACTATCCTTTCGAAGAATGGTCTTCTGTACAGCCTCTGGGCTTCAGCTTTCTGGTCTTCTGTCACTTTGCGGTCGTCTAGATGGCTTAGCGATGGGAACTGAGATATGACGAAGAGTCTGGAAAGCATGTTATTAATTAGTATAATTATTGATATTTGAAGCCAATCGAAGAATTGCGTGCCTGGAGACATGAGGGTTTGGTTAGTGACTATAAATAAAATCACAGTTTTAGGGTGTTGTTTGCAAAGTGCAGTGGTGTGAGACAAATATAAACCTAGCGCATATTATGTTACTCAAGTACGACTGCCATCTGTAACGTTGGCACCAAAATATATCTCTGGCGGATAGTGGGTGTGTGTGTACCACCTTTACACCTCTGCCTACCCCTTAGGGGGTGAGAATGCGTGACGATATGCATGTATATATATATTTATATATTATGTCCAATGTGTATAAGATATTATATTCTAAAATATGCAGGTTTCAATGCCTGCAGAAACTTTCTAAATAAAGATATGAATTATGGATTGGTGAACACAGAAAGTTACCTGTACTGCAAGTACTCGTAAAAAGTACCACCATTGAAGTAGCTCGGAGCTGCCGGGTTGCCCATTAAACATAGGTACTGAAGGTTGGGACAGGACTCTTTAAGCTTGCCCACCCATGGGTACAAGGAGGAAATCTTGCAGTGGTTCAACCTGTTTTAAATAATACTTCATTACCAATGAGTTTTTCTGAACTTGAGACAGTGATTAGTGACACCACGGTGCTTAACGGTGAAGGAAAACATCGAGAGGAAACCTACATACGTCTGAGGAGCAATTCAAAGGCGTATGTATAGTCGTGCTTGAGTAACGGCGACGGACTCGCCATCTGTCACGTTGGAACCTAAAATATATCTCTGGCGGAAAGTGGGTGTGTGGGTTTACCTATACACCTCTGCCTACCCCTTCGGGTACCCTGGTGGGAAGGCTTGAGGATATAAATATATAATTATATTACGTATTATTACTGTGAGTTTGTTTGTTTGTTACGCTTCTGTACATTAGTTGAGTATTAACTATTCAACCAATGTTCTTGAAATATATCATACTAGCTGTGCCCGCGACTTCGTCCGCGCGGAAAAGTGATATTAAGCAGCATTTTTTTTACCCCCTTAAGGGTAACATTTTTACAAACTTTGAATGTAATATTAATTTATATAGCATATTATAGCTTCAAAAAAGACGAAACTTTCATAGAAACTTTAATCCCCTATTTCAACACCTTACAACCCATTTTTGCATTAAAAAGTAGCCTATGTCCTTCCTCAAGCTCTAGGCTATATCTGTACCACTGTACTGTACTGTTAAATCGGTTTAGTAGTTTAGGCGTGAAAAGGTAACAGACACACAGACAGAGTTACTTTCGCATTTATAATATTAGTAGGGATTTATATATATACCTATGTTGTTTGTATTGGTACGTAGGGTACATACTTTTAAAAATATATTGTGTAATACAGGAAAGCACTAACCATAACAACTGGAGCTTGGGTAATGGAGGTAGCATGCAGTCTTCAGTGATAGGGTTGCCATCAGCAATCAATGATGTAAGGTGCTTGAAGTACACCAGGGCATCCAGGTTCCTGGAAGTAAGCACAATACATTAAAAACAGAGTAGGGAACAGCAATATATATTTTTTTTGTACATAAAGAGCCGTGGTGGCCTAGTGGTTCGAGCAGTTGCTTGCAACATAAACTACTTAAGTATGGTAATTAGTCACACCATGAGCTTAATGGTGAAGGAAAACATCGAGAAGAAACCTGCATACGTCTGAGAAGAAATTCAAAGGCGTATGTATAGTTGTGCTGGAGTAACGGCGATGGACTCGCCATCTGTCATGTTGGCACCTAATACCTCTGGCAGAAAGTGGGTGTGTCGGTATTACCTATATACCTCTGCCTACCCCTTGTGGACCCTTGTGCGAAGGCGTGAGGATATATTATTATATTATGTATATGTATTTATTTTCCAGCTTTATCATGAACTAGAAATAAGAATATTACTGAAAATTTACGCATAGACTCACTAATGATACTTGGTACTCACGTAATCTTATTATGGCTTATATCCAGGTATGCAATGTGGTCTGCAAACCTCTCAACTATAGTTCTGGGTATTTCAAACAATCTCTCATAGGCTAAGGTCAGCCTATCAGACTCTTCATTCTCTGTGGGTTCTTCAGTTGATCTGAAATATTATATTAATTTGACACAAGATATTCACTTGAAAAAATGTTATAGGTAGAATGTAGGCATATATTTATTTACACAAAATAAAACTCAAATAGCATTAATTAGCTGTGACCTATGGTTTCCCCAGCAGTAAAAAATATTTTATTGGTGGTTTTTCTGGAATAAAATGCAAATTCTATGTGTTATTCCAGCCAAATTACATCCAATTTATTCTGAAGTTTTTGCTTGAAAGAGAAACAAACATTGCCACAAACTTTTGCATTTAAAATATTTCTTAGTAAGATTCATTCTCCACACTATATCAGATACTTACAAGACCAAATCAGGTGGAATAGGGGTCTCGGACATGTCTGTCATAGAGTCAACCAGGGCATCTGTGGACACATCTACTGATATCAGCCCTCCATCGGATTGGGAGAAGCTAGGTTGGCTACTGTAAATTATAACATATCTCAATGATAATAAGTACTATAATACAATTAGAGAGAAATATTGATATCTTTTTTCGACACAATTTTAAGAATATTTAATGAAATCAATTAATATATTATATAAATACTCATGAATGTTCATTAACTATAAGAGGTCTGGTACAGAATAAATCTAATTTGGATCAAAGGTTCTTGATTAGACATCACTAGCATAAAAATAATTTAGACTAACACATTTTCTGTTTCAGCTATAACTTTTTTTAACTAATAATAAAAAATACACACCACAATTTATCGTTCCAGATAGTAGTCATACTATTTACAACAACACTCACTGTTTTAATCATAGCGAAAAAAATCCTAAATCTATGTTTTTAATAGGTATATTATAATTTTATTATGTACGAGTTTGTACAATCAGTTAAGTTGCATTTAATTAATTTGTCTCATTCTCGCATCCCATTGGGAGATAAATAAAACTAATGCTATAAGCACAGCATCTAAGTGGCTCCAATATTTACTCGGGTCAAAATGGATTATTTTATCTAAAAATTTGTGCTAGTCTTTATATTCATTATCTATGAAGTTACTAAAGAAAAACTTACTACTAAACTATATACACAGCCACTGATTTATGATACACATAACATTAAGTAAATAATACTTACACTATTTGCAAACAAATTGAAAAGAATTTATGTAATTAAAATCAATGTGATGAAAAACAAAATTCTGATCTGATCTGACTTGACAATAAAAAAAACTAATGGATTGTTTGGATTGGAAGCAATATTGGAAGTGGATTAATTGGCTGTTACCCTATAATACTATAATTGTTTAATAACACTATTAGGTAATCTGTGCTTGTTACTTTCCGTTAAGAAATACTATTATATTGTAATTAGACAAATAAATAGTAAGTTTAGTGGGTGGTCACTATGCAAACGGATGATAATATGTAATAAGCAAATAGCCAGACAATTGCTATCCTTTAAGAGAGTTACGAGCAAAGAGCAAAGAGGTTAACTTTACGGTCATTAACTTGAAATTATTATATTAAATTATATTATTATTTATTATAACTTGAAATTCGACAATGTTTATTAGCATTTATAAACTGGAATAGAACATTGTAATATTATGTACTGTTTATTATTTATCAAAATAGCTAATAGAGTGCTTCCATAAACCTATCGTATATGTGAAACAATCCACAAGTACCTGTTTATTATGGCTCGAAAGATAATGAATAAGTGTATTTTTGAAAATAATGTAGCTTATTTGATATGTAAGGTTAAAACTCAAATATATCGTCGCTTTCATACGTAAGTAGGTAGATACCTATAATCTCCATGAGTTAAATAAAATTGACAACCATTTAGTTCTTCTATTTACATACATATTTGATGAATGATAGTGAACTGCCATTGTTCTAGTTTAATTGGGAATACATAATTATGAAGATACTTAAGTACCTATTCCCCTTCCAAGAATACGTCATATGGACCATAATTTCATTTATCTATATACTATTTTAGATATGTACTCTAACTAAATATCATGCGTAGAGCTAAGATTTTTTTTATTAGTAGGTTAACCCGATATTAAGTGGCTAACGTCGCCTGTTGACACTTTCAGGGGTTAAGCCTGGAGCATAATAAACCTTGGCTATTTTACTATCTTCGTACATACATACATGTGTACATATAATCACGCCGAGTCCCTAACCGGGAGGCAGGGAGAAAAAATACCAGAGTCGTCTTCTCTCTCTTAAGTTCTTCTTTCGCTTTGTCCACATCAATCAGTCTCTTCATACGTGCTCGCCGGTTTCGAGTACTCTTGACGTTCCCGAAGTGTTCAATAGTAGACATTACTTGAGTGTCCGATCGATTTGGTCTAGATAGTTTGAAGGTGGTCTTCCTCTGCCTCTTCTTGCACACACTTTCACTTTGTACATATATCTTTCGTCAATCTTTCTTCACTTATCCTTTTCTATATGTCTAAACAAACGTAGCATGCCTTTCTTCATCTTTAAAATCACGCCCTCGTTCACGACAGTTTTTTCCGAATCGCTTCATTGCGGATTCGATCTGAGATCGTTACTCCGCACATTATTCGAAAAGATCGCATTTCAACTCCAATTACGCTATTTTCATGCTTCTTCTGACATAACCAGGATTCGCTGCCGTACAAAACAATATTATCAACAAAATACTAGGTATCTTTGTAAAAAAAAGATATAAAACAGATCGTAGTAGTAGAAACTTAACTACCCGTAGAACACTACACAGATGCAGCAATATAAATTTACAGTCGTTTCTATGACGGGAATATAGGTGAACCATACAGAAGTTTCTTATTCATTTAAGTAATTGTAAGGTAACAAATTTACTCACATTTCTATATTTGATTCCGTTATATCCATTTTTGTAGAATCACAATACACTATCAAATCTCTGGTTACATTTTCACTTAGATGAAGAACAAATGTTATACTCGTATTGTGCAATGTGTCAATGCGATATCAAGTATTCTAGTATTTTGTCATGGTACACGCGGTTATCTATAAACACGGGCGGGGAACCAATAACACAGGAAGATAAGTACAATATTTCGTATTCCTTACATTGCTTAAGAATAAGTACAGTGCGTTTGATAGTTTATCAATCTGAGTTGTTGTGAGAATTTGTTAAATTCTAGTACTCTCTTCCTACCCCGTTAGGGACTCGGCGTGATGATATGTATTTAATACTACTACAAATCTGCTAAGATTTGCTAATAAAAAATTGCATCATAACAACTATGTTGCAATCAAATTGAGTAAAGAAATTCGTAATACAAGATTTTTTTTCTTTAAATAAAATTGCAATCTTAAAAACCAACATATAATTTGACCCATTTAGAAACTCTTCTTGAAAATGTGCGTTAACTGGTTTCTCATCTTAAAGCCGACTTTGTTCGGCCAAACATTTATGCAATTTCGTCAAAAAGTTGCCTAAATGTTTGGCCTAAAGGTTGGATCAAAGCCAAGCAGGTCTCACACTTTCGCAGGACGTTCGTACATGTTTTAGATATGGACTGAACTCGCCGCTTCTTCAGATATTTAAATAAAGGGTAGCAGGGTTCTCCACGTATGAGCGTTGCCAATGGTATCGCAGGAGATGGTAGCCGCTTAACATGGCAGTCTCAAACTTGTTTGCCTTCGTTATGGAATTACCAAAGATAATGGTAACTAACAATACTTGATGAAATTAAATATGTTGACAATAATTGTTGAATTTCATTTACATACGATCCAAGGATATATAATATATATGTATTTAGAATCTAGTTTTACATAATGCAACGGTAATATTAAATATATTATCTGTTGATTGTTGACACGAGTGATATGACACGTCATAATATCATGAGACACTCTGTGGCATACTATGACAATCATCTGGAACTGAAGGAACTTGCAAAAAGTTACGAACTGTATACAAAGTTCTATATTTTTAAAACATATTTTTACCGAAAACTGTTTCCTTAACTGGTGGCAATAGTTAAAATAATTACTCACGGCAAAAATGGATGTAATGACACAGAATTATTATTCGCAAAAGTGCTACAGTGTCTTATTTATTCATGACTATTATCGATAACCTGTTTTTTTTTTCAGGAGAGTAATATTCCTATCGATATTAATATAGGGAAACTACAGGAATGGCTGGTGAGCCGTCGACATGTGAATAAAGATTGGCAGAAGAGTGTGTTGGCTGTGAGGGAGAAGATAAACAATGCCATCCAGGATATGCCAGTCCACGACGACATAGCAAGCTTACTATCTGGCAGTTATATTAACTATTTCCACTGTTTAAAAATCATAGACATACTTAAGGAAACAGAAGCGGATACGAAGAACCTCTTCGGCCGTTATGGGTCACAGAGAATGAAGGACTGGCTGGATGTGGTAAAGAGTTATGAGAAAGATAATTTGTACTTGGCAGAGGCTGCCCAGATGTTAGTCAGAAATGTGAACTATGAAATACCAGGGTTAAAGAAGCAGATAGCTAAGGAGGAACAGTTGCAAGTGGTTTGTATATCATGGTCATAATAAAATGATTTCATTAAATTGGTTGCCTTTACCAATAGTCACAAGATCTCATAAAATATTATATATTCATATACTTAATATTTTTATGTCTTCTCTACTTCTCTACTTTTCTGTTAGTCTGTGGCTATCTCTATCTGAGTTTCACAAGTAAAACATTAATGTTGAAACTTTAATCAATTGCATACATTATTTTCATGACCATAAAATATAAATCTAATTACCAGAATATAAAAAAAAGGAATTAAAAAAATATTAATGACAAACTCCACTAGTATTTAGTTTGTGTATGTTTTTGAATGTTAATACATAATTCATAATCACTAAAATATATATTTTTTAAGGTCACTTGAGATTATAATGTAATATTATTGAGCAAATTTGTTAACAGACATAACATTCCAGGAATGTGAGAAGAAGCATACAGATTACTTGAAGAACAAAGCATCAAGCAGATCAGAGTTCCTTACTCTATGTAAACAGCTTGGTATTCAGGGGGAGAGAATAAAGAGGGAGCTAGTGGACCGGTTACAAGAGCTTCCTGAAATATATGACAAGGTAATGCATACATACATATCATCACACTGAGTCCCTAACGGCATAAAATCAATTAGACGCTCAAGGACTGGTATGTCAAGGGTACTCGAAACCGGTGAGCATGAATGAAGAGACTGATGAATGTGGAAGAAGTGGAAGCGGTATGTAAGTCTAGGGAGAATTGGCGCTCTTTACTCTGCCTACCCCATTAGTGACAAGGTAATGCATTAATCAAAATAATCATTACTGACTTTATAAGGGATTTGGGGTGATGCTATGCATGTATGTATCTCATATACAGCAGAGAGCTGTGGTGGCAAGGTGGTTTGAGTAGTTGCCTATAAAGCAATGATTGCGAGTTCTAAGCTGGACTGTTTGGACCATACGTTTTTTCTGTGCTTATGTACAGTGATTAATCACACCATGAGCTTTCAGTGAAGGAAAACAAAACGAGAGGAAACCCATATACCTTTGAGAAGTAATACAAAGACATGTATAACCATGCTTGAGAAAAGGCAATTGTATGTCCTTGTCGAAAAGAAGTTATTACACACCTCTGCCTACCTCTTAGGGGCTCCCAAAGGCTCCTCCAAGGCTTTGTGGGCGGCCTCCAAGGCGTGAAGATTAAATATAATATAAGGTGTAGGCAGAGGTGTATGGGTAATACCCACACACCCACCTTCCGCCAGAGGTATATTAGGTGCCAACGTGACAGATGGCGAGTCCATCGCCGTTACTCAAGCACGACTATACATACGCCTTTGAATTTCTTCTCAGACGTATGCAGGTTTCCTCTCGATGTTTTCCTTCACCGTAAAGCTCGTGGTGTGACTAATCACTGTACTTACATACATACATATCATCACGCCAAGTCCCTAACGGGGTAGGCAGAGAGTATAGAGTGCCAGTTCTCTCTAGACTTACATACCTCTTTCGCTTCGTCCACATTCATCAGTCTCATCACTCATCATTCATCACTGTACTTAAGTTCAGAAAAACTCATTGGTACAGTCGGGATTCGAACTTGCGACCTTTGCGTCGCAGGCAACTGCTCGAACCACTCGATTTTTAACCTCCACGGCCTTTGGCGTGAAGATTAAAAATATTCATTATTATAAATCTTTTACAGATTGGCAAATCTCTAAAACCCCTTCTACCAGGCATAGAGCTCTACTCGGCGTTTACAAAGCACATCCTTGGTGATCAAGCAACAGCAGTGCTGCCATTACTACAGTATGTCATTGAACATGGCAATACTACAGTATATGAGTGGAGCTACGGTGAGGCTCCACTGAGCGTGGAGCTAGACCCCATTCACATTGAGTTTGATGATGAGGATCAAGCCGGAGGTGATCAGGTGAGATGATGCAATGTTATATTATATATACATAACAGCATCATGCTTGCTACATAAGTATTAATAATTGGTTATTGTGTATATGTATATGTATCTAATTTAAATTATTGACTATTGGAGATGATGTGAAGCAAAACACTACTAATGCGAAAGTTTGTGACTACACCTTTGAATTTCGCATACAAGTTCCCTATTAATGTTTTCCTGCAAATAATATCGCATAGGTGGCCTTAATTGCATAATCTATTGCTTCTACCATTACCGTAATTGCTGTGCATTCAATATTTACCCTTATAAATGATGAAGTTCCTTAATCCATTGTACATCTTTGTATCAACAGATCAACTTTGGCGATGACAATGCGATAGATTTCGGTGCACTGGAAGCGCCAGCGGAAGGAGAAATAGACTTCGGCAATGGAGACACTGCCGCCGAAATTGATTGGGGTAACCTCGACAGTGGCGCCACTGAGCATGCTGTGAGTCTCAACTTAATCAACTTATGAATTTGAAGATAGAACTTTTCTAAATTAACTTATGAATTTAAAGATAGAACTTGCCTAAATTTATTTATAAATTTTTGGGTAGAACTTGCCTAAATTAACTTATGAATTTTTATGTATAGAACTTGCCTAAATTTACTTATGAATTTAAATATGGAACAGGCATAAATCGACTTATGAATTTTATGGTAGAACTTGCCTAAATCAACTTATGAATTTAAAGATAGAACTTGCCTAAATCAACTTATGAATTTAAAGATAGAACTTGCATAAATCAACTTATGAATTTTAAGATAGAACTTTTCTAAATTAACTTACACATTTTTGGGTAGAAAAATGTATAAGTTAATTTAGTAAAGTTCTATCTTAAAATTCATAAGTTGATTTACGCAAGTTCTATCTTTAAATTCATCAACTTCATCATTCAACTTGCCTAAATTAACTTATGAATTTTAAGGTGGAACTATCATGTTATACATAGCATTATACACTATGTACTGTCTGCAGGATGTATCGGCGGATATAGAGGCAGTGTCTCTGGAAGGGGCCGGTATCGTAGTGGAGGAGCAGGGCGTGGGCGGCGGCGTGGCGCGGGGCAAGGACGCGCTCACACTGCTCGACAACCCCGCCACCAGGAACCAGTTCATTGATCAACTTGTCGAGGTCAGTATATACGCCTCATTAACTGATAGTCTATATGGTACCATAGAAGTTTCCTTACACTCTAAACTGGCGAACATGTATGAAGAGACTGATGAATGTGGATGAAGCGAAAGGGGTATGTTACACTAGAGAGAAGTTTTTAATGTAACAGAACGTTTAATGTAAATTGACCCAAAATTAGGCAGGCTCGTTGTAATATATGTCGAGAGAAAACCCAATGGTATAGTGAGCCGTGGTGGCAGAGTGGTTCGAGTAGTTGCCTGCGACACGAATCCCGACTGTACCAATGAGTTTTCTTGAACTTAAGTTTAGTGATCAGTCACACGACGAGCTTTACGGCGAAGGAAAACATCGAGAGGAAACCTGCATACGTCTGAGAAGCAATTCTAAGGCTGTGTTTCGTGTTTGAATAACGGCGATGGACTCGCCCTCTGTCACGTTGGCACCTAAAAAATATCTCTTGCAGAAAGTGGGTGTGTGAGTACTACCTGCTCACCTCTGCTTACGCCTTCGGAGACCCTTGTGTGAAGGCGTGAGGATATATTATTATTATTATTTATTGAGCATAAATTCTATCCGCCGTCTAGCTGGAGTCGTTCCTAAAGATGCGTGTGTACGAGACGTCCCAGAGCAAGGAGAGCCTTGCCTTCAGCCTGCTGCAGCAGCTGCCTACCGAGAGCGCACCCGCGCTGGGGGCCATGCTTGAGGCCGTACAAACCGCCGCCACCAGCCTCACCGCGCCGCAGGTTAACCATCTGCACAACGTGAAGCATTCGCCAAGGTATGTGTCGCCTGCTCTTCCTAGAATAAATCAACTGCTCACTATGTCGGATGCTGCAATTTAATTCACCATCATTGCATATTTATGACTTGGACTCTTGTTGGCTTCTCTGATGCAACTCCTTCCAATTACGTCTATCCGGCATGTTTATTTTGTCCTTCCTCTTACCTAAATGCACACCCGCCCATATTAGCAATTGGAACGCAGTTGTCAGTGTGTGAATGAACTGGGAGCTTGCTAGGAGTAAAGGTATATAGAAAGCAATATTGATGTGTCCTCAATAGATACGTGGACATGCTCGCCGGGCAGCTGAAGCAGAAGCTGGCGGTGTGTGATAAAGTGGAGCGTCTTGCCGCTCGTGCCGGGGAGCGGCGGGAGGCTGCGAGAGCAGCGGCAGCGCAGCTGCGGCCGCTGCTGGAGCGGCTGCTCACGCGGACTCGCCAGCTGCAGGCACAGGTACGCTCTATAGCCGCTGCGTTGTTTCATTCGCGTGCTGCCGATCTTATGCTGAGTGTAGTTGCTATGCTGGAACTATGAGTGCCGAACCTACCCAGCTTTAGCCAGCACAGCCATAACATAAGAATTCTTGAAACCTTAGTCAGGTCACAACACTACTCGGAAGCAGTGCCCTTTGGCTGCGATCTTCAGTATTTTGTAGGTAATGCCCCTTCGCGTACTCTTCCTAACGGGACACCCGTTATTGTACAAAATCTCAATTAATCTAGTAATAACGGTTTGTTTCAGATTGAGAACGACATCTCTAAGAAGTACAAGGGGAGACGTGTGAACATCATCGGCGGAGTGAAGCACTCCTAAGTAGCTTTCGTATATTATTGTGTACCATATGTTGTCCAATTTGTTGACTGTACATTACATTATACTTAGTATTAAGTTTTTTAATTTTGAACCTTTGTGTATCAGACTTAAGGTCTGTTTCATTTTGACGACTTAGCCCCAGGCAGTTATTACGGCACGTATATATGCGGATTTTTGTCATCGCCGTGAGGCTCGTGATGTGAATAATCACTAGTTGATTTTAATAATATCATGAATACTATATTTGCGGAAAATAAAAATTTAAGGAGACGAAACGTTTTTATGAATAAGATTTTTTTACTTTGGTGGTATGGTGGGTAAATATATATATATCGTTCAGACACAAATAAATACCATCGCGGATTTTTTATTGACCTTTTTCTGATATAAAATTCCGTAGTACATTAATTTAATTTATCTCGTAAGGTTTAGCCCGCATTTGCCATTTAAGTGCACAAAAATATTATATTTACGAAATCACATTACCTACAAATCTTAGATTTTTTCAATCACTATCAATTGCTGCAAATTGCATTAAAATCCGTTGAATAGTTTAAAAGAACTAAACGAACAGACAGCGGAAGCGACTTCATTGTACACTATGTAAAGAATGGGTAGGCAGAGGTGTAAAGGTAGTACCCACGCACCCATTTACCGCCAGAGATTTTTCTTTTTTTATATAACAAGAATTGCAAACAAGCATACGGCCCGACCGATGTTAAACTGTTACCGCAGCCTATTTACGCATACAATACCGAAGTATCATGCGCGTTGCTACTCAGCACGTTGCACGTTGCCATCATATTGAGACTAATCCCTCTGCTGCGAACACAATATAACAATCCTCCCCCCTCCCCAAGGAGCTCATTACTGGTGACCTTATTCATCGCACAGGAACACAACACAAAAAAAGGCTACAGACTTCTATAAGGTGGAGGTCCTGCCCCAGTCGGGCAGCTCCAAATTCGAACGGGAAACCCGTTATGCCCTACCCCTTATATATATTTTAGGTGCCAAAGTGCCAGAATATGGCGAGTCGTACCTAACTCAAGCACGACTATACATTACGCCTTTAGATTGCTTTCAGACGTATGCAGGTTTCCTTTAGATGATTTCCTTCACCGTCAAGCTCGTGGTGCGACTTATCACTGTACTTAAGTTCAGAATAACTCATTGGTACAGTCGGGATACGAGCTTGCAATCTTTGTGTTGTAGGCAACTGCTAGAACCTCTCGGCCACCATGGCAAGAAGATAATTATAATCAACTAGCTGTACCCTGCCACGCTTCGCTGTGGATATGTGACTGATGCAAAAAACAGATAAAAACAAACCTTGATGCGGATTATATATCATGCTAAAATTTCAGCTCGATCGGTACAGAACTTTTTGAGTTTTTGAAGCGTACACAAACTAACATAACTTATATATATATAGATTTATGATCTTGCATGTGTTAGCTCAGTCAACTGGTCTACCGACTTGGCCAACCTTTCGTCAGATCGTTTGAACTTGAACTTAACTTAGGAAGCACACAGTTGCACAATGTTTATATCTCCACAACATTGCCAATATTTGTTTATTCATAAACTCGGAGTGGTGCCTCGGAAGGTCTGCTTGTACAAATATAAGTACCTGGATGACCGAGCTTAGCTCGGTAAATATAATATAAAATATTATTAACTTTTTTACAGTTGAGGTTGAAACTAATGTATCATGGTATACTTCACCTAACATTTAGTGTTTATTTCGTGTTAAGAAACGAAAAAGGTATGCCAATTTAAAGAATCATCTATCTAAACATATAATAAAAATGTAACGGATCCCTGTCTGTGCATGGAAGATGTATAAGAAAAAAATGTGATTGGGACCTTTATCAACGCAAACAGAACCCAAAACACTGATTATTAGAATTTTTGTCTGTTTGTCTGTGCGTATGTGCTCGCTAAACCTCAGAAACGGATTAAAGATATGGTTTGTAAAACTGTAACGGAATACCATCTGAACATGGTAGATATATGTGAAAAAAATATGATTGGGGCTTTAGGACCTTTATCAACGCAAACACACGTTGAGCCGTATGCTGCCGCAAATCTTGTAGACATCGCTCCTGTTGTTCGTCATTTTCAGTAGCTACACGTTGTGTCGCACGCTGCCACAAATCTTGCAGACATCGCTCCTGTTGTTCGTCATTTTCAGTAGTTACACGTTGTGCTGCATGTTGCCGGAAATCTTACAGCCGTCGCTCTCGTTGTTCGTAATGTTCAGTAGCTACACGTTGTACTGCTCGCTGCCGCAAATCTTGTAGACGTCGTTCCCGTTGTTCGTAATGTTCAGTAGCTACACGTTGTGCTGCTCGCTGCCGCAAATCTTGCAGACATTGCTCCCGTTGTTTGTAATGTTCATTAGCTATACGTTGTGCTGCTCGCTGCCGCAAATCTTGCAGTCATCGTTCCCGTTGTTCGTAATGTTCAGTAGCTACACGTTGTGCTGCACGCTGCCGCAAATCTTGTAAACGTCGTTCCTGTTGTTCGTAATGTTCAGTAGCTACACGTTGTGCTGCTCGCTGCCGCAAATCTGGTAGACGTCGTTCCCGTTGTTCGTAATGTTCAGTAGCTACACGTTGTGCTGCTCGCTGCCGCAAATCTTGTAGACGTCGTTCCCGTTGTTCGTAATATTCAGTAGCTATACGTTGTGCTGCTCTCTGCCGCAAATCTTGTAGACGTCGTTCCCGTTGTTCGTAATGTTCAGTAGCTACACGTTGTGCTGCTCCCTGCCGCAAATCTTGTAGACGTCGTCCCCGTTGTTCGTAATGTTCAGTAGCTACACGTTGTGCTGCTCGCTGCCGCAAATCTTGTAGACGTCGTTCCCGTTGTTCGTAATATTCAGTAGCTACACGTTGTGCTGCTCGCTGCCGCAAATCTGGTAGACGTCGTTCCCGTTGTTCGTAATGTTCAGTAGCTACACGTTGTGCTGCTCGCTGCCGCAAATCTTGTAGACGTCGTTCCCGTTGTTCGTAATGTTCAGTAGCTACACGTTGTGCTGCTCGCTGCCGCAAATCTGGTAGACGTCGTTCCGTTGTTCGTAATGTTCAGTAGCTACACGTTGTGCTGCTCGCTGCCGCAAATCTTGTAGACGCCGTTCCCGTTGTTCGTAATGTTCAGTAGCTACACGTTGTGCTGCTCGCTGCCGCAAATCTTGTAGACGTCGTTCCCGTTGTTCGTAATGTTCAGTAGCTACACGTTGTGCTGCCCGCTGCCGCAAATCTTGTAGACGTCGTTCCCGTTGTTCGTAATGTTCAGTAGCTACACGTTGTGCTGCTCGCTGCCGCAAATCTTGTAGACGTCGTTCCCGTTGTTCGTAATGTTCAGTAGCTACACGTTGTGCTGCTCGCTGCCGCAAATCTGGTAGACGTCGTTCCCGTTGTTCGTAATGTTCAGTAGCTACACGTTGTGCTGCTCGCTGTCGCAAATTTTGTAGACGTCGTTCCCGTTGTTCGTCATGTTCAGTAGTTACACGTTGTACTGCATGTTGCCGCAAATCTTGTAGATATCGTTCCCGCTGTTCGTAATTTTCAGAAGCTAGACGTTGTGCTGCACGCTGCCGGAAATCTTACAGACGTTGCTCTCGTTGTTCGCTATTTTCAGTAGCTACACGTTGTGCCGCACGCTGCCGCAAATCTTGTAGTCGTCGTTCCCGCTGTTCGTCTTCAGCGGCCATAGGCAACCTCTTGTAAACATCTAAATCATAAGACCTTTCTGCTCGTATAATGTTAGTCAAGTTTTGCAGGACTCTTACTTTAGCACTACGTGTGGGACGAGCGGAAAGCTGATTATTTTCATAGTTCTCTTGAAATGAGTCTTGCTTGTCGATCACTGTTTTCTTCAAGATATTCTTGAAACGAGTCGCGGCTGCGTGGATTTAGATTGTGTATAAGCGTTTATTTTTTTCTTCTTATAGGCATTTTGTCATGTATGTAAACAATTGATTTTATATATAATACGTCTACGATAACGTCAAACCAGGCTTAAAGTTTGTTGCTTAGCAACGCTTTATTGTTGGAAATTAGGAGATTTTCATTGCCTAAAAACACGGATATAACTACTTTTTTTAAAAATGAAACCTAGCCAGATCGATTTATCGCCCCCGAAATCTCCCCCTAGCAAATTTCATGAAAATCGTTGGAGCCGTTTCCGAGATTCAGATTATATATAAATATATATACAAGAATTGCTCGTTTAAAGGTATAGGGATATGTACACAAACAAGTTAGCTAAGGTTAGTATTTGTTTGATCGAATCATGATTTAACTATTAAAATGTTTACTATAGACAACACTAGTGTAGGGTTTTATCACTCCTTCACTAAATATGTATAATAAAATATCACACGAACTCTTTCATATCAACCCGAGTCATTCACATTGAGGTTTTCCCTGGAGAGTACAGCATGGAGTTCTTCAAGAAGGGTGTGAAAAGATTCCTGCAGGGTCGGCAACGCGCGAGTGATACCCCTGGTGTTGCAAGCGTCCATAGGCGGCGGTAACCGCTTACCATCAGGCGGACCGCATGCTTGTTTGCCACCCAAGTGGTATAAAAAATAATAATAAAATTCACGGGGCAGCCAGACAGATTGTTATGCAAAGTTCTCATTCTTCCTTCATTCATTCTTCATTCATCAGTCTCTTAGATGTTTAATCCTTGAGTGTTCGCTCGAGATTTGATTTAGGTAGGTACTCTCATCTTTCCACGCACTTCCGCACTGTGTATCTGTTTCGTCAATATTTCTTCACTCATTCTTTCGGTAAGTCTAAACCAACGCAACATACCTTTCTTCATCTTTACAAGCACACCTGCGTTTGGGCGTTGGCCATCTCGCATTAGTTCATAAGGTATGGTAACTAGTGCCTTCTGATTTCATTTAATTTACATATTTATGAAGCTCTGACACCTCTGCCTACCCTTTCGGGAACCCTTGTAGGAAGGTGTGAGGATATATTATATATTATATTATTATTACTAACTAAAATATTCAGTAATTAAGGATTAAGGAGATGAACGCAATCATCACGCCGAGTCCTGGCCGTGGTGGCCGAGTGGTTCGAGCAGTTGCCTGCGACGCAAAGGTCGCAAGTTCGAATCCCGACTGTACCGATGAGTTTTTCTGAACTTAAGTACAGTGATTAGTCACACCACGAGCTTTACGGTGAAGGAAAACATCGAGAGGAAACCTGCATACGTCTGAGAAGAAATTCAAAGGCGTATGTATAGTCTTGTTTGAGTAACGGCGATGGACTCGCCATCTGTCACGTTGGTACCTAATATACCTCTCGCGGAAAGTGGGTGTGTGGGTATTACCTATACACCTCTCCCTACCCCTTCGGGGACCCTTGTGGGAAGGCGTGAGGATATATTATATTATTATTACTAACTAAAATATTCAGTAATTAAGGATTAAGGAGATGAACGCAATCATCACGCGGAGTCCCTAACGGGGTTGGCATTTTCAAGTCCCTTCATTAGTAATAAATTACTTGTAATTAAATATATTTTAATGCATAATAACGACAAAGTTGCTTAAAAAGATTGTAAAACCTATGTAGTTCAACAATATATATATATTTTAAGTAAATCTTATTGTAAATTATACCTACAGATGTAATCAGACGACTAAATATGTTATTTAAGTGGTCACATCAGACGACGATTGTGAAAGGGTGTGAGTTGGCTCATTTCGGTGTAGACCGTACCCGTGTTAAGATAATTTTTTTTTTCATTTTACTAACAGCTCCGAAACGGAACAACTGACGAGAAACTCGATTATGTTATAAATTTTGCAACGTTGTCCTGAGCTTGCATAGTTCAATAAACTACATTCAGATTTTGTTGATATCAAATGCTTACAAAAGGAATACACTAACTAAACTATTCAAATTCAAAAGTGATGCAAAAGAAGCGTGATTATCCGTATGTGACTGAAAAGCGCTTCAAAGAAATCCTTCTAGAAACAATTGATTTTACCCCGTATATTAGTGATAACTCACGTCATTCGTAACTGCATTTAATATCAACCCTATATAACGTCTGTAGATATTTTGTCGTGACAACGTCTAATAAATCGATGAACGCCGGGTGCACGCACGAAAAAAGGACTCATTGTCCCGTTGCGCTCATTGTCCCGTTACACTCATTGTAACGTTACGATCGGAGCGAGAGCGCTACACGAGATAAAAGCATGCAATCATTCATCTTTGTTTTGTTATGACGTTGTCACGTCAAACTATCGTCCGTAAACCGACTTTACAGATAACATTTTTTTTTACAAATACTTAGTCCTCGTTAAGGCATCGTAGGGTATGAACAGAATAAAATCCGCTAGCCATAATAATATCCGTAATAAGGGTAGGTAGGATAGTAGTAAGTGTACGCAGGGTAGTAGTAGTAATGAGGCCAACCGACGAAGAAGCACATCATGGTGCCATTCTGGTCAGACTTGGAATTCCTCCTCCCACCGGGACATTTAACCGCTTGAGGTGTAACGAGATTTAGCAATACAACTAATAATATGGCGGTCACAAGAGCAGTGCGGTGTGAAATCATCTGAAAAAAAAAATAAAGATATATATATATATATATATATCATCACGCCGAGTACCTAACGGAGTAGGCAGAATAGAGCGCCAGTTCTCTCTAGATTTGCATACCTCTTTCGCTATCTTCATAAATGCTCGTCGGTTTCGAGTACTCTTGGCCTGTATATATATTGTATTAATTTCACGAGGCTATAAAACATTAGTCACACCACGAGCTTTACGGTGAAGGAAAACATCGAGAATTGCTTCTCAGACGTATGCAGGTTTCCTCTCGATGTTTTCCTTCACCGTGAAGCTCGTGGTGTGACTAATCACTGTACTTAAGTTTAGAAAAACTCATTGGTACAGTCGGGGTTCGAACTTACGATCTTTGTCTCGCAGGCAACTACCGAACCACACGGCCACCACGGCCTATATCTCTGTTTAAATTCGGTGTGTGGGCCCCTTGTGGGAAGGCGTGAGGGTATATATATATATATATATATTTTTTAAGTCTAAAAATACTTACGGTTGTTGGTGTGTTTCTTTTGCAGTGTCTTGCTGCCATTTACCTACAAGTAAGTTCCATAGGCGGGTTGTTAATGCCGTTATGTAGTCTCAGTACCTACAGATAGGTACCGTGTATAATTCAAGTTAATTAGAATTGTGTTCCTCATTGTGATATTTCACGGTTTCTTTACGTCTTTGATGCGAGCATTATACGTACATAATCCTAATCAAATGAGCCCTACGTCAGTATTGTAGATCTGTGTACCTTTTCTTGGTAAATCCTAATAATATTATAAATGCGAATGTTTCTTAGTAAGTATCGTAGTAAGTATCGTATCGAATCGTAGTTATCGTAAGTACGTAAGATGAGTACAGTAACGGCGATGGACTCGCCATCTGTCACGTTGGCACCTAATATGCCTCTGGCGGAAAGTGAGTGTGTGGGTTTTACCTTTACACCTCTGCCTACCCCTTCGGGGACCCTTGTGGGAGGGCGTGAGGATATATATTATATATTAACACGTTTTATTACAGAAAAAAACGACCAATGAAATCGAATTTTACGCTGGTGACACCCGGGGCGGGGAACAGCTGTTATAGCTGTTATATACATAGACATCGCACTGAATCTAGTGGTATATTTTATTAGTTTTTTCCATTTCCGCTTCGTCCACATTCGTCAGTTGTTCGATCGATCTTATCAGATAGTTGGAACGTGGTCTGGCCTCTGCTACGATATACTTTCGCAGATAATAAACTTTCATATTTCCCTGTTAATCTAACTGAAGCGGGCAAATCCGGGGCCACAGTTATTGTTTCTTAAAATTACGTTGTTTTATTTGTGCTTCTATGCTTACCCAATAATTAGATGTAATTAAACTTAGGACACGACACGATTGCTGTGTCGCATCGTGGGATAGATGTAAGCTCTAAATTGCTTGAAACAATAGCCCTTGGGCAATAACAGATGTCACTTTGATTATCACTGACTTGCCATAGAATTATGGACTTTACGTAACTTTTAGTACTTATTCCAAGAGCGTATTCTGTTAGTCTATCTCACCTGCTTTAGTTTATGTCCTGTGAAATAAAGAGTTTGTAGAGATATCGCTTCGACAAAACGGCAAGCCTAGCGATGTTCTTTGACCAAATTATTATCCCGATACTCACACAGTATGGGAAGAGAGAGTAAACTTTTCTAGACTTCAAGTCAAACCTCTTTCACTTCATCCACATCCATCACTCTCATTACATTATTGGCGGCCGTCTGGTCTAGTGGTTTCAGCTCCTGACTGCGAAACTTGAGGTCGCGTGTTCGAATCCTGCTGAGGGCTAACATTTGTGTGAGTATTTGTACGTTAGGCTTGGATGTCCCATGTATTTTTATATATATGTATATATATATATATATATCTATGTATATAAGTAAATATATATTTGTCTAGTTACCATAACACAAGTTTTGCTTTATTTGGGACTATGTCAATTTGTGTGGAATTGTCCCGAGGTATTTATTATTATTATATGCATGTCAACAATTTGTGGCGTTCCATTCCTTGATTGGAACATGGTTTCAACCTTTCTACATAATTGTAAAGGTCACACATTGAACACTGAAGTAAGTACAGTGATTAGTAACACCACAAGGTTTACGGTGAAGGAAAACATCGAGAGGAAACCTGCATACGTTTGAGAAGAAATTCAGAGTATGTATAGTTAGTTCATAGGCAAATGTTACATAAAAATAGTATAATACAGACTAGCCTACTCACTAATAACAGGTGTGAGACAGCTTACACAGAGTAATCACTTAACACTGATAACTAGCCTTAATATAAAAAAAAAAAGGTTGGTTGATAAATATCTTATTCTAATAAAAACAAGTGGGAATATACATAGCATTCATGGGAATATATGTTATGAAAGAGTTTGAAATTTTAGACATACACTCAAAAAATGTCTATTGATCTAACTATTGTGTGGGCCGAACCGCATATTGGCCGTTTTAAATGAGCATAGTTGCAGTATTTGTCGCTTCCAATCTCCCAGAGAATCAAAATTGATTGAGTTATGCTTATGAAACTCCAATCCCCATTAAAAAAGCATTGATATAATTTCTATGTACCCCATATTAAAAATATTATGAATTGCTCGTATCATTTTATCTCTATCATACGTGCGATGTTAGAGGAAGGAGGTCCATTCTTAGTATACAATACATAACATTGAATGGACGGTGTAAAATTAAAGGGTCTGCTATTCGGATCCGTTCAGCCAGAAGGGACCGATCGGGAGATATGGAACACAATATTTTTTTAAATAAACATGCTTATTCTTGTTAAACTTCAGTGGGCTTCCAATTGAAAGAAAATACGATAATAATATATCCTCACGCTTTCCCATAAGGCTCGCCTAATGGGTAGGCAGATGTGTATAGGTAGTGCCGACACACCAACTTTCAGCCTTATTAAAATCGTATTAAAACCTGTTCAGCTGCAGACTAACTGTACATGTTGGCTGAATAATTATAGTATTTAGGAAAAGACTTAAAACTCTAACCCATGATAATATAATAAATAATAATAATAATATATCCTCACGCCTTCCCACAAAGGTCCCCGAAGGGGTAGGCAGAGGTGTATAGGTAATACCCACACACCCACTTTCCGCCAGAGGTATATTAGGTGCCAACGTTACAGATGGCGAGTCCATCGCCGTTACTCAAGCACGACTATACATAGTACATACGCTTTTGAATTTATTGATAGAATACCCATGATAATAATAATAATAATATTTTTTTTTGCTAATGAAGAGAAGTGAAGCATTGGTAGCCGAGGGGTTCGAATAGTTGTCTTATCGAAATTCGAATCCCGACTATACCAATGTGTTTTACAATGTACTAAAGTAAAATGATTAGTCACACCACGAGCGTTACGGTGTAGGAAAAACATCGAGAGGAAACCTGCATACGTCTGAGAAGAAATTCAAAGGCGTATGTATAGTCGTGCTTAAGTAACGGCGACGGACTCGCCATCCATCACATTGGCACCTAAAATATATCTCTGGCGGAAAGGGAGGATCTCGGTACTACCTATACACCTCTGCCTACCCTTTCGGGGACCCTTGTGGAAGGCGTGAGGATATATATGGAAGCTCGACGGCCGGGTAAGTATAGCGATAAACAATATTCAAGAGCTTTCAGCATTTAAAGGGCTTCCATCTTTGGGCTGTGAGTGATGGTTTCAAATTTACATAACGTGACTTCGAATAGAGTAGTCCCGAAGCCCATGCTGACTACGGATTCGCCGAATCTGTTATAAATTGTTTCATTGAGGTTCACAAGGGATAGATTTATTCCCTTTATCAATAGATAAATCTTTTGATAAAATCTCAACATTTCTGGATCATTCATCGCACCATTCCTCATCAGTTTTACAGACCTCGCAGCTTAAGCATTTCACATAATGATACACAGCCAACAGCCTCCTTTGTACTGTGGCTTACGGCGTTGGCGTTGGTGGAAAGGTATGGCCCGATACTACGCCACTGAACCAAAACGCAAGTTTTCAGAGCGTGCCGCTAAATACAACAACAATAATAATAAAAAAAAACGATAGATATTATTTTATACAAACTGTATTCTACTTTTGACGTCCCGTTCGAGTCGAGCGACCGATCGATTATTAATTTATTTTGTGTTTAAGTGCGTTCACTACCATAGTTTTAAGTCAATTGTATACTTAAACTAAGGATGTTAAATTGAAATAAATAACTATTATTATTATTACCTACTTTACGTACGTATTACCTACATGCAATTAACGAGGTGCAATAGACACTGAGGGTCGGCAAGGTGCGAATGATACCTACTCCCGTTGCAGCGCCATGGGCGGGCCGTATGCCACCTTTCTGGTATAAATACATATATTTACTTACATTAATTCTGATATACAAAGCAAAAGTGTGTGCAAGAAGAGGCAGAGGAAGGCCACGTTCCAACTACCTGGATCAAATCGATCGGACTCTCAAGGACGGGAACGTTAAGAGTACTCGAAACCGACGAGCATGTATGAAGAGACTGATGAATGTGGACGAAGCGAAAGAGGTATGTAAGTCTAGAGAGAACTGGCGCTCTATACTCTCTGCCTACCCCGATAGGGACTTGGCGTGATGATATGTATGTAATTCTGATCGTTATTTTTGAGACATGTTCCACGAATATCTTTTTCACCAAACAATAGTCGGTTTCATAGACACAGTTCTAATTAAGTACAGATGTAAAAAGAGATATAACATGCGTAGCTCAGTCGTGCGTCCAAGATGTTGTGTCTTCGAGCAGAAAGCTGTTCATTCCATTGGGTAATTTTGGAAAGTAAAAATAAATGTCGTTTTGATATAGTGCAGCTAATTTAAAAAAACGATCAACCTATGACACTCATTGGGTAGGCAGAGACAATAGAGTGCCGGCTGTCTGTAGTTCTCTCTCTCTCGCGAAGGTGCCTTAAACAAGAGGAAGGACCACGCTCCTACTACCTAAATAGATCGAATCAATCAAACACTCAAGTATGGGCACCTCAAGAGTATTCGACACTGGCAAGCATGTACCTATAGTAAGCAACGACCTATTGTCGGGCTTACGCTGTTCCCCATACGTAAGTACTAATGCTGTAATAATAATAATATTATATATCCTCACGCCTTCCCACAAGGGTCCCCGAAGGGGTAGGCAGAGGTGTATAGGTAATACCCACACACACACTTTCCGCCAGAGGTATATTAGGTGCCAACGTGACAGATGGCGAGTCCATCGCCGTTACTCAAGCACGACTATACATACGCCTTTGAATCTCTTCTCAGACGTATGCAGGTTTCCTTTCGATGTTTTCCTTCACCGTAAAGCTCGTGGTGTGACTAATCACTGTACTTAAGTTCAGAAAAAACTCATTGGTACAGTCGGGATTCGAACTTGCGACCTTTGCGTCGCAGGCAACCGCTCGGCCACCAAATTACGACGGTCGCAACCGGAGGATTCAAAAAAATACAAAATTATAACTTAAATTTTAATTAAACAAAATGTATTACAATATAAATTAATCCTAAAGGACTTAATTGCTCGAAGAATGAACAAGAAGTGCGTTCAGGTTGCTGGGGTCGTCAGGCAAGTTGCACCATCCATTGACGTCAATGCTGCATCAGCATCCGGTGTCGGTTGTTTCCACGGGCGCGGAAAGTAGGTTCCACGAGGCACAGCGTCAGCAGTATTGCACAATGACCATATTTATACAGAAGTGTAATTCAGCAATCCCCCTTGTACACCGATGTGTAACACCTCCCCCCGAAGATCAGCAACTATCCTTTGAGATGGTTGCTGAGACCTTGCTGTGGTCGACCCTTATCTTATGGGGATGTATTTTCTTGTCTTGAATCTCAGTGTAGAATTTCGAGTTGGGATCCTCGGTGTTAGCGCTACGAAGGCGATTCGCTTGAAATGTTCTGTAACCCAGTCCGATAACGAGTGCAAGTGTACCAGATAGTATTAAGTACACTGGGATCGTAGTGTGGTATAGGCTCTGCTCTGTTTCTGTGCTGATCTTGATCGGAGTCTGCGACGATATCTTCGTATTGATCGAATGAAGATTGTCCAGATTGATCGAATTGAGTACTACGGGCGATACTCGTGTTTCGTCTAAGTTCCTTGGGACAGTTAATTCTACTATCTTCATTGCGTAGCCCTTGACGTAATCATTTGAGTTAGTAATGGTAAACTCTGGAGTCTTGACGTAACAGTTGACAGGGATCACGACTAGAAAGCTGCCTTGAAGTGTCTTGTATGTTTCTTGACTGCAGGATATCTTCACTTTCGTTGGAGTCGGGAAACTCAGGGTGTAGTGTTTCTCGTCCAATTGTTCCAATGCTGCTCTCTTTAAAATGACTGGAGTGAGGGTACACGACGGGTTGAGTTCCTGTTCATTGATCAGATGGCAGATGCAGTCTGGTTCGTCTTGAATGTAGTTGGTATTTTCTTCACAAAGGTACAGCGAATTTACCTTCGGGCATTCAGCCTCCATGTACATAGAATTCTTACCAGATATTGCTATAAAGGGTAGGTTGGGGATAAGGACTTGATTATACTTGTTAGGAACAATAGATAATCGGTAGAGATTGTAGGATAATGGGATGGCAATCGGTACCTTTAAGACTACAACTATCTCATTATTAATATAAAAGTATCCTAGCTTAATAACGTCATAATAGTTCCTAATTTCTAAGTCAAGGATCTCATCATTGAAATACAAGGTCCTTAATTTACTTAATATTTTCCTAAGCTCTACTACACTAATTATTGAATGAGGAGTGCTCAATGCACGGATAAAACCGAGAGTATTCTCCAGTTTATGAAGTTCCTCTGACAAACTATCTATATTATCTCCTAGAATCATAAGATATTGGGCCATATGGGCATAATTTTCCCTACTATTATCGTTAGTAATTATATGATTAAGCACTTTAGTTATATTATTTTGGTTCTGAACTATTTTATCCAAGGTATTTGAATTTTGTAAAGTCCATTCTTTATTCAAACTAATATGTTGATTGATCTCTGATTCCAACTTTAATTCATTTTCCTGAAGGCCTTTTATCGCATTATTGTACTTAATTGCATCTGTATAGTCCAGGTTACCGGATATGCTTTTTATTACAGATCCGAGTCCATCGACTAATCCCCTTTTATAACGGTTATGCTCAAATGTCTGTAAAAAGTTAGTTACCTTATCTAATTTAGAATTCAAGTAATTAATATGAGGTTCATAAAGAGATGACATAGTATGACTTAATTGCGTACTAACTTCCGATAATTGAATTTTAACTAGTTGAGTTTGATTTTTAATACCGTCGAGATCTATACGAGTTAAAAATGAGTGGTAGTGTGACACAATTTTAGTATCGCCTAATTTAAATGGCAGTAAGCCAGGGCCGTATTCTAACGAATCAATCGTTACTTCTTGTCCTCGTGTTGGATGGAGTAGTAACACCAGAAGTATCCTGTAACAATACGGGCTCTTTAGGACTTCTCTTTAGGCGCGATTTAGCTACGGGACCGCGTTTCTTTTTTGTATATATATGGATCGGTAGATCTGCCAGAACAGTATCTTGCGTATACCGTGGAGCTAGCTTTTGCCTACTCGCCATGGGGTTTCTAACGAAAACTTGCTGATCCGGGGTATATTCCTTCTCGGTCTCGCGATCTTTGTTCCTATTCTCCGTCAGTACAGTCCGTTGATGTAAAGAAGTTTCATTTATTAAGTCAAATACTTTCTGCATTCTAAATTTGTGATCTTGCATATATTGCTGAAGCAGATGTTCGGTCAAGTTAATGTCAATAGGGTCACGGGGGTCAAAGTGTCCTGTGATTAGGTCAATTGGCCTACACTTAGTGAAACTGTGTATGGAGCTATTGTACGCTAAGATTGCATATGGCATGAGGTTGATAATTGCCTCGCTACCTTTGTCTAGTTTTAATATTCTTAAATGTTCGAGGATGGTGGAATGAAAACGTTCAACCATTCCGTTGTCATTAGGTGTATGTGCAAGTATTTTATGATGCTGAATCTTATGAACCCGAGTAAATTCAGTAAAAAGAGCATTAGTGAACTCTGGTCCTTGGTCGGTAACAATAGTCAGTGGGACGCCATGATGGGTGCAAAACGTTAGAAGGGCTTGAATTACACTTAAGGCTGTACCATCTCTAAGATGATAGGCTTGAGCATATTTCGAGAAGGCGTCAACTAAAGTGAGATATTTCTCGTTTTGAGCTGTAAAAAGGTCTAAATGAACGATCTCGAATGGCTTAGTTGGGGGCGGAACAACGGAAAACTGCTGTTTAATAGGATTGCGATCGTATTTTGCTTGACCGCAAATACTACACTCGTTTATATACTTCGTGATATGATCTTTAAGTTTCGGCCAATAGTATCTAGCAGACAGAGCTCGGTAACATTCACTTATACCACGGTGATTGGTTTTTCCCTCGTGGTATTTCTTTATTATCTCCTGCTGTCTCAAATATTCCTTAACGTTTTCAACTTCTGTTTTAGTTAAAACTAAGTTCATAGCGGAGCTCCTAAAGTTTTCTTGTATAATTGGTATAATTTTGTATAAAGCAAGGGGTGGACTGATGATAATGCCAGTTTTAACTTTTGGTATAGACCGGTAGTTCGTCGGTGGTCTTTATTCTATGCTTAATTTTGTTGGTGAATGTAAGCGGTTCACCCTCTATATAGAATACATCCGCGTACTGAGCGCATAACGTCTCTAGGTTAATTCGTTCCTCCTCGTTGAGGTGGTCTGTACGTAATCGCGATATGACTTTGTTAACCCGGTCCGGCGATTGTTCGGTGCGCGTGCACTGAACATTAAATAACTCTGCACTTACGGGACGGTCCATAGAGAAAACTAAATCGTGACGGGTTGGATTACTGACTTGTATAAAACCACGGTTGTTTCTAACGGTTGTAACACAGTCATTTATAATACAATTAGAATTTAATTGTTCCGGTATTAAAACGTCACCGTCGTGATGATTAATAGGCACTCTAACGATTTTAGATGAATTTGACGGAATAATTTCCTCAAAAAAATTACAGTTACGCGAATCATACATGAGCAAAGGGTTTTGAGAATTACGAGTTACTAATAATTTATTTTTCAAATCAATATTTGA
>JACCPG010002940.1:0-21117 GCA_016069955.1 Drepana arcuata | reverse complement strand
TACCTAACTTCAGTCTATCAGTGTTTGAAACTTTGCAAACACCAAAGAATGCTTACCAAAAGTTATGACTTTCACAAAAACCTTATTTGAGCCTGAATGTAAATGTTCTATTTGTTTGAGCATAGTGTCAGCAATTTTGGTGAGCACATAATATTATACTTAGCATATACTTCAGTAATGATAATTATATTGATACGCAATACTAGCAGTAGCCCGCTGTTTCTCTCGCATAAAGTTTTATTATCTGCGCTCTCGGCTATAAGCAAGGTTATAATTATTTATTATTGTATATTATATATTATTGCCTACAGCTTTCCTCAATAATCGGGCTATGTAATACAAATAGTTTGTCTCAAATCGGATTAGTAGTTACTGAGATGAGCGCGTTTAAACAAAGAAACTTTCCCCTTTATAATTATTATTTTTATTTCTTTTGAAGGGTAAAATATACATTGAACTACTTATTCCCCGAGTTTTAGCCGCATAAACATTCATAGGTTGATTTTCTTCTGAAATAAAACACCATATGTCGGGTAATATTCTGTCTCTATACAAAATTTTCTCTGAAATAAATTACTGATTGAGTAACAATCCTCACAAACTTTCATATATTATTAGTAGGATACTGTGATTTGCCACACCACGAGCTTGGTTTCCCTGTAGAGTACAGAATGGAGTTCTTCAAGAAGGGTGTGAAAAGATTCCTGTCCCTTGTGAGTAAATAAAGATTTATTATAATTACTCAGCAATAGCATGTACTGTGAATCTCCGGCCTTTTTCGCCTACTGGACATTTTTCTCACTTCATAAATACACCACCATCTCTATGGGAGATACCTTTTTACTGAAGTCATTGACATTCCATATAAAACAGTTGCCATCTGACCGGCTTGACCAACCAGTTATCAGATTTTTTGTGCTTCAATCAAGGTCAACCTTGACGTGCTTTTGCAATCATAATTCAATAATGCTTAACATTGTATATTGCATCTAGAAATGTGTCCCTTTCGCTTGAATAATGTTGGCAACTTCACAGTAAGGTCCGGACCCAGATCTACTATTTCATCAAACAATAGGCGGCAGTAACTGCTTACCATCAGACGGACCACATGCTTGTTTGCCACCTTTATGAAAAACAATAAACGCAATCTATAACCTCGAACAAAAGTACCTACTTACTAGCTGACTTCACGGCGATAGATTAATCGATTCGAAACATCGAATTAAATTGTGCGCAGTAGCAACTGTGCTGAGTTGGATAGTACTTTCGGTATACCAAAATGACAAGAGAAACATGCAAAAGGCGAGATATACCCCGACCAAGGGTGTGGCCTTCGTAGGATTTACATCGCGATGCGTCGCATTATATGGTAAAAAAATAATTTGGCGAGCGGCCAGCGTAGCACGCACTGCTATCGCCTACAGTAAATCTGCCAATGCTACGCGACCTCTCCATGGGAGATACAGATAAGATTACTAAAACGAGACCTTGTTGTGGACTGGGTACAATTACAGCAACTCGGAACATTGTATTACAGCGTCCACTACATGAGACTTTTAGATTAGATTGGCATAGATTAATAGATCACAAGAGAATAGATTGGCATAGATTAATAGATCACAAGAGAACTAAGTACCTGGTACAATAAAATATGAATATAAAAGTTTATACAATTTAGTATTGTATCCCTGTGAATGTAAAGAAACATGCATAATCAAGTTTGTGAGCTAAGTAAATATAAATGGAATCTGTTTCTGAAATAAATTTAATGAATATTTCATCTGCGGACTACCGTAACTACTAAATTAAATGTGAATAATCACCCTGTCACTAAGAGTCGACTATTTGCCTGTAGGGCGGGATAAAATACTTCCTGATGTCATAGCTTGACCCCATTTAGTTATTGTTATGTGATGTCTAATATGACGTATGGGGGCGCCTTGCAAGACTTGCAAGCCTTAATGATCGTGGAAGGCTTACGACCCACATATTTATATAGGCCGAATATTAAAATAAAGCTTGCAGGCTTGCAGGGCGGTATTTAGCTATCGATTTTTTCGAATAATATTAGTATTCTATTATAGTAGAGCAGCTAATAATCCGGTTATTCAGTGAAAAAGAGAACCTTGCGAACAGACGAATAATGAATGTGTTTCCAACTGTTCAATAATGCGTTAGTGAAAATTTTCCGAAATACACTTCATGTACAGGGATAGGTATGTTAGATTATAGGAGATGGATTAGACATGGTCGGATTACTGGGGATCACAGTATAAGGAATACTATCGTAGTTACGGCTTTCCTGGAAGAACTTATTATAGATAAAGTTGCATTCTATCTCTTCACAGAAATATGACAATTAAACTGAGATAAAGCTAGTTCTTACAAAAGATATGATCGGTTCATTTTTCCAACAACTTTATAATAGTTCTTTAAAAGAAAAGCTCATTTAAACACCTTTCCTGAATTCAGATAAAACGAAGTTTACATTTAAAAGATTCCTTATCAAAGAAACACGAAAGATTAAAAAGAAAACACAAAGAACTTGAATGAAATGAGAACATTATACCTACAACTTTTCTCTAACAATATCAGGGAACTTTAAAGACTCATAAGAATATTCTATCAACCGATGCTTCCGTGTCTTTGCTATTACCAATTTAAAGTATTTTCATTCAAAATCATTCAATCTAGGCTATGTAAGTCCACATCGAGAAAATGTTACCGATAATTCGAGTCAGTTATGGGCAAACGGTCGTTTTAACTATATATTTATTTTATTTTAGTAGTATAGTACCTTTTATCTAATAAATTTGCTATGGTTGTTTGAATGGCACCTGTAGTGGCAAATTTATCAAAAATTTATATATATCTTTATATGAACCCAGTTGCCAGACGACCTAAAAGACTACGACAGTATCAGGTAATTCGTTTAAACGTAAGTTTAAGATGTATGTTGTATAAAATGTATAATAATCGATGCGGGCACTCCAGAGAAAACAAAACAACCTATCATTTAAGTTTGTAGTCTTCATGTTTTTATGAGAAAGAAGTTTCTTAAAACCTACCAGTTGTACCAGTTGTATATTAATACTTAGGTACATAGGTATATATACGTATACGGCACTATACTCAGATACTGATTACTATAGCTGACTATAGTGCCGTCTCCAGAGTCCTGGAACAGTCGGATATCCAAAACAATAAAAATACGTCGATCTAAATAGACCTGTCATGGAACATGCGCCATGATCACATAACCGTAAATTTCAAAACAACTTAAAACACCTACAATGATAGTTGATAACAAACTACTCCGAACTCAAAGTGTGAACTGCAATCAACGAATCCATCAAGCATAGCAATTTGGGTTTAGAAGTACTCAGCGGTAGTGACGCGAGGGTCTAAGTTATTGTTGCCTAACTGGCAGACAGTTCGACTTGGAACTTTAACCATTAGAGCCCAGTAGCTCAAGAGGTTGTTACAGTCTTATTATTCTATAATTGCAATTAATTAGTATCAGTTCCTATACATTGCATTATCGAATAGAGTTACGATTTTCTAATAAAGTCATGGATGCTACTGTATTTCTCCCACAGGGTCTTCGAAAATCAGATGTACTTAATAAATAAAACAGTCTTTTCACTAGACATATAGGTATCCTGGTATCGCCCGTGTATCTTTGTCGCTGTCTTACGTTTAACTCTTACAAATAAGCCTTAATTAAAATAACGTATCATGCCTGTACAAAGTTAACTGGTATAAGTATACCAGTTAACTTTGTACAGGCATGATACGTTATTTTAATAAAAACTGTTTCATAGGTAATACTAATATTATTAATGCAAGTTTGTGAGCTAAAAAAAATCGTCAAAGAAAAAAAACATTACGCGGGTGAAAACGCTGACTTGACAGCTATTTGTTATATTAAACTCAACTATAAAATAATTCACTTTCTAATAAATTGGTCTGGCTAGGGCTATTCTTGGGGTGCAGGGAACGACAACTAAAACCCGTTAAAACTGCTGATATCACCAAAATTGTCCCCTACAAGCCTTTGAATAACCCGTACATTGGCTTGATAACGAATTCTGATTTTCTCTCTGATGATGATTACCTTCACTGAAAACATAAAACTTAAAAGTGTACTTAGATAAAGAAAATTGGTAAAGTTTGTCATCAACGATCATAGGTTTGCTGGATTCAAACCTTATAGGTTTGAATCTTAATTCGCAAGCGACTACTTAAACCACTCGATCGCCACGGCTCATTGAATAGCTTCAAATAATTTAAGAATGTTATATATATAATATTTACTTTCAAAATAACGCGAAATACACGATTCTTTAAATAAATAAAGGTATTCGTTGACTGTTGAATTTACAAAGTAGAGTAATTGACTAAACTCGGAATTGAGTAGGCGATGTAAAAGGTTAGCAAAAAAAGACTGATAAAACTTAACAAGTTTACCAAACGTGGGCGTTATATTTTTCTATTATAGATGAACTTAAGATCGCAAATGTATACCTAATGATGTGATCTACATCAACTGATGGCCCCTGAGGCGAGGTCTTATTTTAAGCGTGGGCTTAATCATACTTAATAATATTTATCACACTTGTTCACGCAATATATGTACAGAACGGAATTTGGTGAATTTTGGCGCAGAGATAGATTATAACCTGAATTAACATATAGGATATGCTATACCAGAATCCTGATTATTTCAGAATATCTATAATTCTGAGTATATAAGTCTACAATGAAATCATCGGGAATAAGCCTATATAGGCTAGTACGTAGCGCATGAGAATAGAATAAAGTCAATGACGTACGTATGGTATTACTGAGAACTGAGAAGAATTCAAGAAACGGCGATTGACTCGAATTCTTTCAGTTTGGAACCTAAATATATCTCAGGCGAAAAAAGGGTGTATTACTACGCACCTTTTTAGGAAGGCGTGAACGTATATAATACATTAAGTTTATACAGAAATACATACATACCTATGTTATATATTTTAACGACTGTAAAGCCTTATTTGTATGTGTGTGAAATATTGCTTCATACATCTCAATTAAGAAAATTATATCTTTTCTTGAAAGCTTTCCAAACATATTGACCTGACCTATATTGACAACCCATTTGACACCTTGGTAGGCTTTGGCTCTGCTATCTTTGCTAATAGCCATAAATTCGATCCCTTATAATCTTTTTCCGTACATGGACGGACATCTTGTCCCTCACCATGGCGAGCTTGCTTTTATTATTCAAGAGTGCAAAAAGGACAAAGCTGTAAATGTCGTTTATTCTTGGTCCCACAAGCCTGCCACATATAGGACTATTAACAGAGTAGAGTGAAAAATCTTTTAATGTAGCTATTCATTTGACAGTGCCACCTTTTAAACTTCGTTCCATATATTTTCGGTTACGCAATTATAACGGCGAAATAATGAGTCCTTTTTAAGTTCACTTTTAAATTTCGTCGTAAATAAGTTTATTTGGTAATAAATAATGCTTAGCAGAAGCAATAACTTATTTTCCCAGAAGCTGCACTGGTGGAGATAATAAATTTTACAACCCGGAAACTCATTATGCCTTTAAGACTAGTATACAATAAACTTTCTTCAACGTTTAGCAACATACAAAATATATGTGATTGGCAATTTTAATAAAAATAAAAAAAAAACTGCGCTGTCACGGATAGTGTAAAGCCCTTGGGATTGTTTAATTTATTGTTGGTTTGTTCTTATCTCAAAAGTAATATACGACATATAATATTATAATATACAGCATCTTTTAATTGTTCTTTTTTTCAATTATCATTACAAACAAAAAAGTATTGGAAAGATATGTAAAATTCACTCATAAAGATAATTTCTAAAGTAGGTACTTATTTTCTTATGTAACTATTATTTATATTATATTTATTCTTTTAGATATTTTTTATTTGCAAGCCTTTATATTTATTTTTTTAATAGAAATATGACTCGCTGTTTTTAATTGCTATTCAAACTACTATTCAATCTTGACTTACCCAACCAAGAACTCGGATCACTACACAGTTTTCAATCCCCTATAAATCACTATCACTTTTAGTCGCGCAACAAACTTTATTTCAAAAGGATATTTGCCACACAACAAGTTTAAAGAACTTCACATTGCCTTAACCCATGTTTTTACTATTTAATTGCTCAGAAAAATCACAAATAATGTTTGTTCATTCCTAAGTATCTCAATCGTTGGGTTAGTTTTCCGCGGCAAGTAAGCTGAGTTGTTCTGAAGGGGTGTCGAGAGGTCGCGTCGGTCGGTTCCCTCGAAGCAACTAGAGCCAACCGCGTTTTGAGCCCGCTACGCTTATGCGCGTCGCGATGCGCGGATTCACCTACACCTACGTATTTCTGCATTATAGTGTACCTTAACATCCCTATTTTTATATGCACTTACGAAGCATTGTTTCAGTATTCATGAAGGTCACTGCTTAACCGTTGAAGGAAAGGTTAAAATCTCACTTCAGCTACGTCTGTCACATAATATTGCACTCGTACAGCCCTTACTACCGACTAGATATAATGAGTTGTCTTAGAAATGTCCTCAGGTACACAAAACTTTACCGAAAATCTTTCGCAATTTCCGTAGTGAGTTTTAAGTTTGTTGTAGACAAAATTGCCGAAATACGCTCAGCTTTCTTTAGACCTATTTATTTCAGTAAACTGAGAAGAACATCGCATGACATGCAATCTATCGTTTGCCTGAAGCGTTGTCGCCTGAATAATATTTTTTATAATAATAATATATCCTCACGCCTTCCCACAAGGGTCCCCGAAGGGGTAGGCAGAGGTGTATAGGTAATACCCACACACCCACTTTCCGCCAGAGGTATATTAGGTGCCAACGTGACAGATGGCGAGTCCATCGCCGTTACTCAAGCACGACTATACATACGCCTTTTGAATTTCTCCTCAGACGTATGCAGGTTTCCTCACGATGTTTTCCTTCAACGTAAAGTTCGTGGTGTGACTAATCACTGTACTTAAGTTTAGAAAACTCATTGGTACAGTCGGGATTCGAACTTGCGACCTTTGCGTCGCAGGCAACTGCTCGAACCACTCGGCCACCACGGCTCTTAAATAATAGGTATAAAAAATATTTAAAAAAATATAATACAAATAATAATGTCAATACTCCGGCATGGTACAGGCCCTGAAATACTGCTTCTCTATCATAAAAGCCATGACGTAGTATCTATCACCTATAAACATCAGCCATAAGATTACAATATATTGACTATCTGATAACAGTGTAACTAGTGCTATGTATAGGCCTATGATTACTAAATATATTGAATATTGAATCTTATCTATAGCCCCATTGAATCCGAGTTACCTCAGAGGTACTTCGACCCATGAGTCTTTTGTGGTGTCGTTCTAAAGGCAAAGGCTCCCTGCATTAGCCATTATATTTATCTTGACCCAAAGCTTATTGTCCTCTTCATAATATCAGGTCAAAAGTTTGTAACACAGAATTCTCGGAGCTGAAAATGTGGAGTGATTTCACGATTCTTGAAGTCCGTTTCTTTTTACCTTTGTGCTTATTATGAAGGTAACCAATTAATATTCAGAAAATCATTATATTATCATATTAATATAAATACTACTCCGTTTTCTTTGAGTGTCCGCTCTCTATTAGATGATTGTTAGCTTCGCAATCTCATTTCTCTCTTCACATCTCAACAATGGCTAGGTGGACATTTTTATTATTCGATTTATTCATACTTCCAAAAATCTATCTAACCATACATAGATAAATAAATAAATAAATACCTGGAACAATTCTACACAAATTGACCTAGTCCCAAATTAAGCAAAGCTTGTGTTATGGTAACTAGACAACGATATATTTACTTATATACATAGATATATACATAAATACATAGGACATCCAAGACTAACTGACATTCTTCTCTTAACAAAAAAATTGGTATAATTACAATAAAACTTAATGATGACCCAATAGGCATTTATTGTTGTAAATTATGTCAGTCGCTTATTTGGCGTTTGGACTTACAACTTGTAAGAAACTCCGTATGCATTATTTCGACATTCTCTTCAGGTGGCTCGTTGGTCTAGGGGTATGATTTTCGCTTAGGGTGCGAGAGGTCCCGGGTTCAAATCCCGGACGAGCCCAGATTTTTTACACCAGTATTGTAATTTTAAGCATATATTATAGTGATATTTATTTAATCAACGTCACTCCGAGACTATCTAAATATTGATTTTATTTTACGCCTAGCACTTTAAAAAATAAAAGTAAAGAACGACTTCAACCTTCATCCGTCAATAATCAATAAAGCCATTATGAAATAGGAAAATATTCCAAAAAATTACATACGTAGATGCCAACAGTTATTAGGATTTGGTTTAATTGATACCCCAACACTAAAAACCGGGGATTATGTTCGCTTCAAACAAATTCACCAATGAATAAACTTGTAGAGAATTAAAAGCATTAACTCAAGAGTGCTTAAATCCTGAAAACACAACGAAAAGGTTGAAAGTGGCCCGATTACCGCAACGATCTAGCAAAGGGGACGGAGAGTGAAAATAATGGCAGCATTTTTACTTGATTTAACCACGAGACACGTATCGTTCTTGACACGTCTTTACTAACAGAAAAAGCGCCTGATTTTTTCACCAAACAACCTTGCTCTACGTTTTGTTTCAGGAAAAGATCAATGATAAGTTTGTCAAGGGACGTGAGGAAAGAAAATTGTATATGTTGTTTTATTGTTTGTAGGTATTTGTGTAACAAATTGCGTTATCTTCGTTCAATGCGCAGATAAAATGATTTATTTAGTTTGACACTTACTTGGCATAGTAGAATTCGTTTTAAATTTGGTTGCCCTACTTTCTGGGGAATGTCAAAAGAATAAAATTTATTTAACAGATAATAGTATACATATTACTATTTCAATGATTTATCGGTTCTTCTAGTTGAAGATAGAAAAATAGCACACTCTACCCATAGATCGATAGAAATTGGTTCATAAATTGTATTAATTTGTGGCTGTGGAAGGAAGCGGTATTTTTTTATGTATTTAGGCAGACGGAGTAGACCGCATATTCATCCGTCTCTTCATATATCCTCGCCGGTTTGTAATACCAACTCTTGAGGTTACCATCCGTGATCGTTCAATCGATGAATACTTTGTAATAGGAGCGTCAGAGCAGGCCCGTCGCTAGCTGTTTCGTCGCCCGCGTGCAATACCGATTATGCCGCCCTACGCCTACTTACACTTGAGTTTTGCCAAAAACAGGATAATCAATGTTTTCTCATTATGGTGGGGAAAAAACAACAACCCAGATAAAACATTAATTTTAAGTAACATATGTATTTTTATAAATTTTATCTTGCATTGTTCTTGCGAAAGGTTTCTTTGGGAATCCCAAGGTGGATTTAGACCAGGAAAAGGATGTATGGATCAAACCTTCTCGCTTCGAGGAATCGCGGAAAGGTTTTTGGATGTTAACCAGAAAGTTTTCTGCGCTTTCGTCGACTTAGAGAAGGCATTTGATAGAGTCGCACGAAAGGAACTTTGGGACGTGTTGCCTGGATATGGAGTGACTAGTAAGTAGTTCCCTACTGCATGCCGTGAAATCACCCTTGATGTCACCCTGGTTTGATGTGCAGACGAGGAGTCAAACAATGGTAAATCATGTTTGCCTGCCTGTTCATTATATATCTAGATAACTGTCTGAGAGCCTTTAAAAACGAACGGATGTGGAGTGGAAATGGGAAACTTAGTTGTCAACTGTCTTCTATACGCCGCGCCGATGACGCGGTTTTACTGGCGTCATCAGAGGGCGAACTGCAGTCACTAGTTACCGTAATGAAAGAAGAATGTGAAAAGAAGGGGCTGCGCCTAAACGCTGGCAAGACTAAGTTTCTGGTATTAGAAAGAGATGAACAAGTGACCGAGTGTGTTATTTCGGTAAATAGGCAAATTCATAGGCAAGTGAATGAATTTGTATATCTAAGAAGCATGTTCACACGAGATGGAAAGTATGAAAAAGATATTGAAAGAAGGATAACTGCCGGTAATAAGGTGAATGGGACCATGTTGGCGTTGATGGGCAATAAAATTCTGAGCAAGAATTATCGAGTTGCTGTCCACCATGCGATATTGGTGCATACTTAATTGTATGGCGGCGAATCCTGGGTCATAGGAAGCTTGAATGCAGTTGAGATGCGATCTCTTAAAAAAATGTGCGTAGTAACGATCTTAGAATTTAGATCGAATCCACAATTAAGATATTCACAAATCAACTGGCGTGAACGAGGGTAACTCTTCTTGCCTTTACATTTGCGAAATTTTGAATGTTGAGATTTAATTGTGAAATCCTTGACAAAATTTAATAGATCTTCACCCGTGGAGCTGGTGATCGGACAGAAACCAATGAAATTTTCTTATAATCCTCTAAAAAGAAACAATATTTTAATATGAGCTACTTTGGGGTTACGGACACTATATATTTTTAGAATCTGCATTAACTTTGATGCATAATTAATAAGCTTTTATTTAACATTTAACAGCCTAGTAATTCAAATAAGAGAAATTACCAAAAATAATAGATTTTTTACCTCATCAAAAAAATTGTTTCCTCCGTGATTGCTTCGCCACGTTGTAACCTTTTACACTTAATTATGATTATGAAAAATAAAAAAAAATATATATATAATGCCTATTGGTCGCGCGCTACCTAGCCGGTGACCAACTAGCCCGCTGCAGGCGCCCCAAGTTGGGTATCCTATGCGCGTCTTCTGCGTAGGAGTCGACCGTTCAGGGGTAGGTACAATGACTAGAATTAGGTATGAGTCGCTCGATTTGCCGCCCCCCTGGACGTGCCGCCCGCGTGCGGTGCACGCCTTGCACGCCCGCTTACGGCGGCCCTGCGTCAGAGCAAAACATGTACCCAGCACAACAATAGTTGGGTAGAATAGTTTTATAGTTCAGTTAAGTAATTGAGCACATATAATTTTTTTGTTCAATACTGCATTATATATAAAGTGAAATAAAATAATATGGTGTGTTTTAACTAGTTTTATTATATCTTAAATACAAAAATAAATAAGTAAACTAAAAGAGAAAGTAGCAATTGGCTCGTCTGTTGGGTGCAGTGGAAAACCATTTACATTCCCTTCAGCCGGGCTAGCCTAATTGGCTTTCGACTTGAAACAAATTTATTTATCCTAGACATAAATCGAATTTCTGTCAATAAATTCGGCGAAGTTTGTTTTTGTATATTTTAAACATACAATTCTAATTCAAAGTATAATTGAGCAAAATGGGTCAGCTTTATCCACGTTTGTAGATGAATGGTTCTGTCTCAATTAAATTGGGGAAGTCAATTTCCCTAATAATATTTTAACGTTATATCGATTCCAAACATAGACAAATTACCTACAATGCAAGCCATTGGCTTCAGTATCTTTCAGTATCTCGATACTTTGATCATTTGAGATCAAAATTCTTTTATGCTAATAAAATTATACTCAAGTAGTATTTTCATTCGTATTTATCTTGAAAATCTCATTTTCAGCTCTTATTAAATTCACATAAGCAATAAAAGCAAACGATCATGTTTCAATTAGTAATTAGTTACTAATTGAAACATGATCGTTTGCTTTTGCGAAGTATACTAGCCGAGCCGATAATGTGAAATCACACAGGGATTGAGCTAATGTAACTTATACTAGATAACATTGGCGCATTGAGTTTTGAACATGTAACAAAATACGTCAATATTTATCGTCCTATTGATAAAAAATCTTAATACTACGGCAGTTACAAGTTATTTCATTCACGAGTTTTCGTTTACGACCGACATTCAACGCGCTTGGCGTTTTCGGGCCAGTCGCAAACATTTAGATTGGTGTTGAACACGGTGCCTGGTTGACATGAGAATTGAACCGGTTCTCCGTTCACGCAGCGCCAGTACTGTGAGAAAATATAATATCAATATTAATAATCTTGTTATTGTCGAATATAATTTTCAGCTCTGGGGCAAAACTATGGACATAAAAATATCTAAATAAAATTATGTATTAAAAACAATCGGGTATCGAGTATCGCAATCAGGGTCCAAGTTACCAGAGACTGGAACCTCACAGCTCGGCTTTCTGGATCAAGCTATAAAAAGGGGTTTTTAGGTGTTGTTAAGACAGTAAATTATTATTATTTCTATATATTCTTCAAAGGGGTGTAACAACCTAACCTAAGCTAATTTTAGCGGAGATTCATAAATCTTAGATGCCAAAGCGATAGATGACGAGTCTGACGCCGTCTCAAGCACGACTAAATAGTCGTGTCATATGCGTTTCAAATTTCTTCTCGAACGCCTGCGGGCTTTCTCGCCATGATTTCCTTCACTGTCAAGCTTGCAAATAGTCAAATGTTAAATTTATAAACGGTACCTTATCACACGCTTTCTTGTCAGGACTGTAGTCTTCTTCTGAAGTGCAGACTTCAGGGTTGTCAACTTCGTTTTCCTAAAATAACGTAATATTGTTTTTTTAATTAAATTAATATTTAGCAATAAAGTGATTGTTTCTAGGATTTCTAGGATAATAAAATGTAACTGTTATAAAATGGAATTAATGGATTTTAAAATATATTTTAATATTGCTTAGAATCGGGTGACAAATATATAGAAACGTTTATTTTTATGAATACGTTATTTAACGGAAATTTATTTATTTATTTATTAAAACTTCCTGCAAACATTATTGCAAAGGCGAACTTAATGCCGAAGGCATTCTCTACCAGTTAACCTTTGGGTGGTGCAGAGATATTCATGGCAATATACATACATATATATACATATCACCACGCCAAGTCCCTAACGGGGTAGGCAGATACAATATTTAATGATACAAAAGACATAGTGGACATAGCAAACACTTACTGCTGGTGGCTCTTCAATATCTGGTTTTTGAGTGGGTTTTTGTGGTCGAACCTCAATGTCATCTGACGATTCACTCGAAGTAGAGGGTGCTGTTGTGGTGGTTGAGTATGTAGAAGAGGGCTTGGCTGTTGTTGGACGCGTAGTGGTAGTGGTGGGCTTGGCTGTGGTCGACATGGTAGGAATGGGATCCCCCTCAGAAGGGTCTGATGGTGTTGATGGTGGTCGTGCCCATTCAGGCTGAAATTATACATTTAACTGCTACTCAGTAGCTCTAGACGAAGTTAGTTAAAAGAATCTCGATGAACGCCTCAACCCGTTCCTTACATAGTCTTGAAATTTTATAGCAAAAGCACGATCATAGAAAACACATTATAATAATTCTAAGATGGAATATAGGTAGTTAGATTGAAAAGAGCAAGAATGACAGTGAGAATGAATTTGATTCATGAAGTAACGAATTATGTGCACATAAAAATTGTGCGTAAACGTTTAGATTTTAATATTTCTATAACATTATACGAACCTACAATGTTACGTCTTAAATATCATCGTACTGTACTGCAAGTAGCCAATGTTCAAAGTATTTGTTAATTTTTAACATCCTAACATTTTATTTTATTATACTTTAAGGCTCTTATAATAAAGACTAACTGTATTCAAAGACAACTTTATGTTTTGTATATATATATATATAGTACTTACCGTGGGCGTTGCGTTTTCAGTGCGTGGAGGAGGAACAGTGTAAGAACTCATGTGCTTATGCAGTAGCTTGATCAGAGGGTTCTCGTCACCACAAAGTCCTTTGAAATCGTCCATATCGATGGCCCAGGTCATCGCCCCAAGGTACCCCTTTTTCTTGATCCAGTTCATTTTGATTTCCACGCTGCGAGTATCTTCGTAACCGACCCACTGGGTACCTTTAAAGGCGTAGGGGCACATTCCATGCTCATCCCACTTTTTAGTCCAGCCAGCCTCCTTATTGTCGACTTCAGTACAGATCTAAAAATAGATATAAATTACATTTTAAATGGGTAGTTCTAAACCTTTCAGCTAAATTCAGAATCAGAAGTGTATGATCGCAACTATACTATATATAGTAGATAAATTTGTCTCGCGGAGTACGTAAAATGAAACGTATTTTAAGGTAAATTTGCAGTCAAACTTATATGGTTTCGTATTTTGCAAACCCAAAAATATCCTTTTCTGTTAGCAATCATGCAATATGATATCAACAATTTGTGTGGCAATGACATTAACTGTGGATTACTCCGCACCGCATTGGTGACATTTAATTGCCATACAAACGGAAAGGGTCAACGCAACAGAAAACAATTTGGCTACAGGGGCTGGACGGGAAACAGTGGCGTGTTGGTCAGAAGACCTATGCCCTGCAGTAAGGTTGGTAGAGGTTGAATTGATTGACTTAATTTTATCGCTTCTTGTGGCTTACCTCGTAGTAAGCCCAGAATCCGGTAGCATTAGTGTAAGGGGCGGGGTCACCACCACCAGCCTCCTTGTTGATGTATGTTCCAAGACCATAGTTGTTGTTACCAGCAGAGAGCGTGAAGGAGCGACCGTAGAAAGGAATTCCAACGACCAGTTTGTTCGATGGACAACCCTTCTCTTCCCATAGGCTCAGACCATCATTCTATAAAAGTGATATATTTCTATAAACAAAATATAATTATACCTTCTTCCTTAAAGCTTGGTCGTACAATGAGACCTGCACATTAACATACGTATTAATATCGTTATTCAGTTTCCATGGTAAGTACTAAGCTGTGCTTAGTTTGGAAGCAGTTCAATATCTGCGGAATTGCTCCTGTCGCTAGATTTGGACAAAAATTCAGTGGGAATCGATCCGACCTTTCTTTCACCAGACCTTTAGTTACCATACATTTTAAGAACCAATAGAGTAGGAACTAACAAATATAGAATACTCACCACATTGAGTTTTTCATAGGCCCACTGATCATGTGGTCGTTTATAGAGAGGGGAGTGCACATCAGCGAAGCCAGCCCAGTTACCACGCAGATCATAAGACATTACATGTATGGCATCCAATTCCCTGTAAATAGGATTATTGTGACATTTCCGAACACATGCCCAAACCTGCTAAATACTGCAATATGCCTTTGCTAGTGCCACCATAAGAGCTTTCTATTATAACAAGTCTAAGGAATACAGCATTAGTAGTGTAGCACAAGTAGGTGTGTGGGTATTACCTATACACCTCTGTCTACCCCTTCGGGGACCCTTGTGGGAAGGCGTGAGGATATACTTGCAATTACTCTTATATGATAGTACTTGATACTATGATAGCTCTGATGATGAACTGGTAATTCCGATAAGCTTTATCTCTTTCTATAATGAGAAACCTTATTGTTTGGCTAAACTTACTGGCAAAGTTCAGGTACGTGGTACCCCTCCATAAGTCTGAAGTTAGCGAGAGGTACGGCAGCTGTTAATTCCCACTTCTTCCCAGCTCTGATGAAGGCCCTTTTCAGCTCCTGGACGAAGTATAGGAACCTGTCTTTGTCAGAGAAGGAACCACCGCGGTCAGCAGCTCCAGGGTACTCCCAATCCAGATCCAAGCCGTCAAAGTCATATTTCTTCATGAATTCTGGGAAAGATAAGTGTGTATGTTGTTGACCTTTGAAGAACGGATTTTATTTTTATTAGGGGTACTATAAGCTGAGATTTTAAATTTAAACTGCCATTAAATGCATGTTTATAGCTCAAGTTGGTATTTATTATTGTTGTTTGTTTAATTTAGTTTGTTAAATTACGTGAGGATAAATTAGTTAGTAACTAGTACGTTATTGTTATGAACAAAACGGATGGCCTTACATTAAATCTAAAAAAATACTATCGCTTTGTTTAAAAAGTTTTTTTTTACTTATTTTAAACATAGGATATTGGAAAATGAAATGCAAATTAAAGTTAAATATATATTCTTTAAGTAGGTGCCAATTCTACGCAGACGAAGAAACGGTCACAAATAAAAAAACATGGTATCTTATATTCCACGTAGACGAAATGGCAGGCAGCAGTTAGTGAAAACATAACTTTATGTTTTAGTCGCATATCACGGGAAAGTATGACAATTATTCGCGGATTCAAAGCCACCCCATATAACAAGGCCATATAAAAATTCCCTGTATAACTGTGGCATAACTTGCCATCTTTATGAATATATATTCATTTATGAAATTGCACAGATAATAGCGTTTGGTTCGCGTTGATCGTTGTTTAGTCTTTAGCGATTCAATTTTCTTTGGGATAATGAAACTTTCTCATTCATGTGTAATGTATTTTCATACATACATACATATCATCGAGTCGCCACGCCGAGTCCCTAGGGTAGGTAGAGATAATAGAGCGCCAGTTCTCTCCAGACTTACATACATCTTTCGCTTCGTCCACTTTTATCAGCCTCTTCATACATGCTCGCCGGTTTGAATACTCTTTTCATATGAATATTATTAACAAATTTGTCTGAATATTTCATTGGGGACCGTGGTTGAAATATGTTATATCACTCAATATTATTAAACAAAGTCCAATGCGTCTGCCTATACATTCCTCTTAACCTCAAAAACTAGTCAACTTTTTTTTATTTAAATTAAAATTAGTCAAATTTCATGTGAGGTGAGAGCCGTCTCACCAATAAACAGTGTTTCATTAGTTTGTAGAAGAGTAATGTAAGTTAGTCGATATGACTATATATCAGAATAAGTCTAGCCACTTAGGAGCTTTAATAAAAAATGCCGCCTAAACCCATTGAGATATACAAAAAAAAACGATGTATGTACCGGGGCCACTTGTTATTATTAATAGCAAAATATCATTCTTTCTTACGTTTAACGTAGCCATAGCTTGCGACACTCAAAGCAAGGTCATTTTGTTATACTACAATTGAATTATCTTGTTCGTTATCACTCGTAAAAAGAAACGTTGGAACTACTTAATCTCATTTATTCCCGAGGAATGACGAAGGTAATTGGAGGAGGTACAGAAAGAGTTTTCAACACGAGTTTTTTACGTAGCATTTTACTTTAATGAATGTATGTATGAATGGCCTGTATTATTATTTTTACTAAAAGATTATGATGGTTGGTTCTATGTCTATTGGTAGAGTACCTATCTGGCCAAGAAATTTGACCGAAGATTGAGGTTGCGACGGATATCGGTTGAGCGAATAAAAATATCTCTATCAGTAGTTGTCTAGTTCCTGTATGTAAGTAAGTCTTAAGAAGTGACGTTCTACTAACTCTGTCTAACCCGTTAGGGAGTTCCTATATTAGCACCTTTGGTTAATTTGGAACTAGGTCATAGTGTGGAATCGTCCAGAGATAATATTGCTATCCTCAATAAAATTTTACTTTGAAATGCCAAAACATGTAACAGTATTTGTCTAAATGCATTGAACTAAATTACAATTTATAGAAAGTTATCTCTGATTTTGAGGAGACTTTCACTGAGGAGACTTTTCACTTTCACACTACCCAATATTAAAGGGAACCCCCTTTAACGTAAATTTTATCAATATCGATATAATATATCAATAAACAAGTATTCCATGAATGAATTATACAAAACTAAAGAAACGCAAAACTTCCTGGTTATCATGACGGCTGTTGTGCGAGCTCCACCCGTCCATTATCTATCACTTGCTTCTGCCAACGAGGAACTAGCATTTCCACTCGCTGACTCCACGTAACTTACGGCTTCCGACATACGAGCCATTGTTTTTAAGGCAGTCATTTTGCTATTACGTCTACATGGTACCTAATTTGTTACAGTATTATTGAGTTAAATGGTTGGTTTTTTATTACAGAAACTTGTTAAATAAGCTAGGTATTAAAATCTTTTACAATTTCGGTCTCTTTAAATACTAGTTATGTCCCGTGCTTTACTTTATACAACGACGCATTTTTTCCGTAACAGTAACCCAAATATGCAAATTGAATAATAATGGCGTCTATACCTTATCTATATGGTATGATATACCTATGTCTACATAGGTATAGGTAGACGAATAGGTCCAAAAACATTTAAAAAAATCTTGCGTCTAATATTTGTTAAAAACTTTGTGTAACTGAACACAATGACTACTCTTCATATGTTCATAAGATTGTTTCTACTTTGTATATATTTTCTATTGTAATTTTATTTTTAGTTATAATTTCTTTATAAAATGCTGAATGTGCCTGTTGATGGTGCACATCAATAGGTGCACCTAGCTTTAATATGATGTGTACTGTTGGCATATGTTAAATGAATAAATATAATTAAAGCCTTTCTCCGGATATCCTGCATACGCGAATAAAAAAAACAGGTCTTACCAACAATACTGCTGATGAAAGTGCTCCTGGTGCTCTTCTGTGCTACCATATGCGAATACTTAGAACCACCCTCGGCCCAGCCTCCCACCGCCACCATAAACTTCACATTGGGGTGGGTCGCACGCAGTGCGGTGAAGTTCCGGAAACCACTCTTGTCTACGTCTAACTGTAATGTGAAACTTATTTTGATGACACGCTGGTGTGAATTCCGCCCAGACCCACACCCACATTTCAACGAAGATGATCGTAGACTAATGGAATTGCTTCCGGGTAGTGTTCCCACGGTGATTAAGGTTTTAAGAAATATACATGTAATGGCCATGCTAAAAAAATTGTGCATCAACCTCCAAACAGCAAGTCCGCTCATCATAAGGTCGACAACAAGCGAGCGATCTGAATAGCTTGGACCTACAGCCTTATATTGTTAGGTGAAACGTGACAGATAGCGTGTCTGTCACTCCGTCTGACTAATAGAATAAATGTAATATACGTGGCGGTTGGAAATAATCGTAACATTGAGATTAAACTATTACCTACAGTAAGTATTTAGAACTTTGACAAAATTTGAACTAAATTTACACTAATAATTTTTAATAAATTTACCTTGTGTAAGGTAGGTCATCGACATGAAATATTAAAAACTCCTTAGAGGAAAAAAAGAATTTGCAAATTCCTTTTTGCTTCGAACAACGAACCTGTATAGTTTTTAGGGCCCGTACAACTTCTGTACATTGTTCTTGACAAATAAAATTTCTCATATCAAACAGTTTGAACAAGGCGACGCAAAAATTTATTAATAAAACAAATTGAGTGTAATTCATATCATATTTGTCGTTCTACTAAAATCAGCGCTATCCGAATTGTGAATCAAATAGCACTTTCAAACTTTCTTTCATCTGACTTTAACATTAGCGTCGGGCAATCGGTTTCATTGATCTATTTATCTTCTTCACATTGAAAATGAAATTACGTATATCCATAGAAAAAAATATCTATTAATATTTACGAAGACTTAATTGAGCGCTAGTATTAGGCTTACTATTTATAAAACTAATATAATTTCTGTTTAAAGAAACACTATGTGCATTTTTACTACTAAGGTGTAGTGGATAGGTGAGTAAGGTAGGTACTCAATATCTTTGAAAGCTGTTCATCTCACCTCTGGGTCAATGATGAGCACCTCACTGCTCTTCTCTGTGATACCAATGAACGAGTAGATGATGTGCGTGCAGAGGTCGACCGGAATGTCCTCGATGCCATAGCGACCAACCCCAGGCCGGTACACCGCCCAGTTGCTGAAGTAGCATACTATGCGCGCTCTGCTGTCCGCTGTACACAGTATTGTACATATTTATATATACTTACGAAAAAATTAAGCCAACTCCCGACTGTACCAATGAGTTTTTCTGAACTTAAGTACAGTACAGTGATTAGTCACACCACGAGCTTTACGGTGAAGGAAAACATCGAGAGGAAACCTGCATACGTCTGAGAAGCAATTCAAAAGCGTATGTATAGTCGTGCTTGAGTAACGGCGATGGACTCGCTATCTGTCGCGTAGGCACCTAAAATATATCTCTGGCGGAAAGTGTGTGTGTGGGACAACCTATACACCTCCGCCTTGTGGGAAGGTGTGAGGATATATATAAAGAAAAAGCATAATTTCCAGATAACACAACACTTCATGTGTTGTGTTATCTGGAAATTATGCTTTAGCACACAGAACGAAAATAACGATATGAAACCTACATGTATGTTTGAGAAGAAAAAGAAAAAAAAAGCAATGCACTCGTCACCTGTTGTTAGCACCTCTATTATTATATACAAAGCTTTAAAGATAAGGTAAAGGACGAACTGCTGTACATACTGTGAGCCAACCTCGATAAAATTAAAAGAAATTTGATGAGCATATTCTCTATTTGACGACCGTCTGGTCTAGTGGTTAGAGCTCCTGACTGCGAAACTTGATTGGGGACTTGGGCAGATATTTGTGTGATGAACACAATGATGAACACGAGTATTTGTACCTTAGTCTTGGATGTCCTATGTATTTATGTGTATATCTATCTATATAAGTAAATATATCGTTGTCTAGTTACCATAACACAAGCTTTGCTTAATTTGGGATTAGACCAATTAGTGTGGAATTGTCCCAGGTATTTATTATTAATTTATTTATATTTCCTATTGACTTCGCAACATACAAAAATACTCAATTTCACATTTTTATATTTACTTGTTTATACTCACACTGTACTGAAGTCGTGGCTACAGCCAGGACGGCCAACGTCGCCAGTATCGCTCGCATTGTGAACCTGAAAGGAATATTAAATAGTCACACACGGTAATGTAATAACAGGTTCAAGGCATCGGTAGCAATCATGAAAACTTATATTATATACGCTTATTTAATAGACGGGAGTCAGGAATAGCAAGTTAAACTATTTTCAGGAATCGTGAAATCAAATAAATTTTAAGATGTTGCTAATATTATTAAAGGTAAGTACCTAAGTGTGCACTGTTTGATGTTTAGATACCATTCACTGTTCTCTGGTCACTGTCATGTCCACCACATTATATATCTTTATTGTCACAAGATGTCGCTGTACATCAGACTAAAACTCGCTATAGATATCCTCCGTGTACATTACATATACAATTGTAGTATGAATATAAGTTTTCTAGCTCCCTAGTTCTCTCTGGCACCGTCTTACTGACTTTCTTGTACTCTTTTACATATCGTCATGAAAGTATAAACTACTCACAATTAATTCATATAAAACAGTATTGTCAAACTAAACAG
>JACCPG010002939.1:0-20241 GCA_016069955.1 Drepana arcuata | reverse complement strand
TAAATAGAATCCCAGAAAACCGGATGCGGCGCGAATTCCGATGACATCCTATACCAAGCGGTGGACCGCCCGGCGAGCTTTTGCATTACCCCGTTATCTTAGGGTTGGCAATCACTGTGATCATTTACAAACTATGTTTTTCTTTTAGCATCGCTCGTGCGAAGTCAATAAACAAATATGATAAAATACGGTGTTCGAGTGTTTCGAGATGAGAGAGTTGAGTAAGATAGCAGGCTCGAAACCTACGGGTACCGATCTTTTCCTAACTTTAGTACACCTTTATGTTTAAGTAAACATCGTTAGGAAATCCGCATACGTTAACGTTTCAGAAGGAATTTTAAAAAGTATGTAATGTGTTTGAATTACGGTGACAGACTCGCCACCTGTCAAGTTGGCACCTTATAGGTATAGACGACCGTCTGGTCTAGTGGTTAGAGCTCCTGACTTCGAAACTTGAGGTCGCAGGTTCGAATCCCACTGACGGCAGATATTTGTGTGATGAACACGAATATTTGTACCTTAGTCTTGGATATCCTATAAAATTTAAAAATATCTCCGGCGAAAAGAGGAAGTTAACCCATAAACATGAGAAAGCGTGAAGATATATGTAATATTTTTTTTATATTATCAAAGAAAGGATTTCAATCAGTAAAAACAAACAATATGTTTTAAGTCAATTTAGTAACACAAACGAACACAGTTGAAAGATTCACAAGTCTGCGGTTAAGTGACATTATTTAATTTAACTCTGTACATCAAACCGTTTCCTAGATATGTTCGGCTGTGATAAGATACCAACAACGAGATTACAGTATCATGTAATATTTTCCCAAAGGAATGCCTGACAACTGAACTTAACAAATTACCAGAAGAAATCTTCCGTGGAGTACTTACTTACCAACAAATAATAAGAAGTTCCCGAGCCATTACTTACGCTCTTACAGTGAACTTAAATACTTCATGTCACAACTTTTCCTTGTTATAACCAAAGAAATCGCCAAGTTCAATAACTAAACGATAAAGATAAAACATACAAACTTTGTTAAAGAAAGTTAACCGATGTTCAATCATGTGTGGGCAGTGGTAGCCCTGTGTCTAGTGTATTGTTCGCCCGATATCAATCGAATCAATCGTAAAAAGGTCAATGGCAGCCGATTGATAGCCTATTTGCACGTGTTAGTGTTTTTGCAATGCGACTCACGGAAATTGGAGTTAGATTTAGCAGTCGCTAAGCAAAAAGTTAAATTTGCACGTCGCACGTTCTGGTGAAAGATTGTCGAGTCTGAAGGCATTCATCAGATTTAAGATAAACCTAAGGGCACAGTTATTAATTGCTTTACACTCGAGGAAAACATCGTGACGTCACCTCATATGCAGAGACGCACTCGCCATATGTATCGTTAGCACTTTTAATATATATCGGACTAAAGGAGGGTCTATTAGTCCTCTGCTAGCATATTCCGCTTTTTGAGAATGTGTGAAGATGTAACAATTACCGAGACAGTGATTAGTATTAATCAATGCCGGATTTAGTTTTTGTGGAGCCCCCCTGGGTCCCAAATAGAACGGTAAATTAAAGTAGAGTTTTCCAATAAATAATGTATCGTGAATTTTTGTGATTGTCTGATTGCAGTGAACAAATATAGATCGATGATTTTTGTTAATATTTAATATAATCATGTTTGTACAAAATACTGTAGGTAAAGGTAAAAAGCGAAAAACACATCAAAGGAAAAGTTATTTACTAAGCAGAATTAGATTTTTTTCCGGAATCTTTATTGCGAGGGCCCTCTTCTGTGGACGCCCCCGGGGCTTGTTGCCCTCCCCTAAACCCGGCCCTGGTATTAATTGTATGCGATTGAAGTTAAGCGAGTCATGTACATAAAAATATATGCATCCATTCGACGCTATACTTACTTAAGGCCGAATGTATCTCTGAGTGGTAGACCAAAGAGAAGAAAACACACTGATCGCCAATCAATGCAAGCTCAAGAGTCTAAACTTTATCTTTGAAGAACCTGAGTACTCCAAGCGCAAACCCAACCTTGCAAGCAGGACAGTGGTCATAGAGAGAAAAAATTACCAAAGTTTACGCATCTGTATATCCGCAGTGTTAGACCCTAGCTAAGCCTTAATGCATAACCATAAAAAAGGGTGATCCATTATTACAGCTTCGAAGATCAAAAACTTTTTCCATCACGTGGCAACAGCGGGCTAGGACTCCGTAAATAACTCATCGCGTTGAAGTATCGGTCTGGCTCTGCAGCTTTATTATTGTGTTCGTTATTCAGAACATCGTAGACTATCAAGAATTTACAGGAATGTTGACCCAATGATCGTAAGAAAGACATAAAAACAAGTAAACGGTAACAAATATTTCGTTCCTAAAAATTCTTTACTTGAAATAATGGATTACATTACTCTTTTCTTGCCATTCTTACAACGGCAACAAGTCTATGAACTTTAAGATACTAGCACTAAATTATTTTTAGTGTCCCATTAAAAGTATGTCGTCAAACCACCAAATATTTTTGGTTTCCCTATGATACACATTAAATTCACTATGAAGAGCCGTAAAACGTCTGGGGAAATAAAAATAAAAATAAAATTCCTTAAGTGATATAAAACGACTATTTAAACATTACACTGAAAAAACCATAAAACTCACCTTACACGGAACTGACACTTATAATTCGTTACAAGGTAATATGTGCGATGAAAGCGTGTTACTAACGTATTATAAGTAGATATAATAATGCCATCTACGCAATAATACCCAGTTTACTATTATAAATAAACACAATATCCAATTTAACTTGTGTAGGTAATTCAAATTAATTCAAAATAATAAATTTTCTGTTAACACAAGTTATTATTTTCATTTCGTTTCGCGGAGGAATCGATGCGATTATAAATTATACATATCCTTAATATATACTGTCGAAACAAATACTATCTAAAACAACACACGCTAAATTTGAAAATCAAATCGAAATTGTAAAAACTCATCGTACACTGGTTGCAGCGCACGCGCTCACCTGAAAAACGGCGCAAGCGCATCGTGCAGAGCGCCACAAAAACGCGTCTGCGCGCTAATGAACTGACTGGAAGGGCACTTATTAATTAGTTGACGCTCGACCGCGCGTGCTCACGGCAACATGGCCGACATTCCTAACCGGCTATTTCTATGAGAACTATTATTCCACGGAGATTACAGAAACCACAACACTGTGTTAACTTTAGACATCAAAGTTTAAAAAATATTTTTGTATATATATATATATCGTGTTTGGTTTCATTAACTATGAGCAGCCATTTATAACTATCAAAAATGTTGTCTTAATAATAATGTATTTATGCAAACTTCCTTTTATCGCCGCATATATATTTGGTGACAATTTGACGGATGGTGAGTCCGTCCGAACGCAGTTTTCCTCTCGATATTTTCCTTCACCGTAAAAGCTCGTGGTGTGTTTAATCACTGACTTGATTGATACAGTCGGGGTTCGGACCTGCAACCTTTATTTTACGGGCGACTCCTCGAACTATTTGGTCATCTCGGCTCTAGTACGTCTCTTGATTATTTATGACTTTCTTGAACTTAATACATACGCTCATTACAATTTTTTATATTCTAGGTATTTTGCATATGACTGTAGTACCTACCTCAACGCTTGTAATAGATACATGGATTTTCCAGAAGTGGGTGTGTAAAAATATATATGGGACGTTTTAATTAAATTCGTAAGTTATGGTTTCCACGTTGCTTAAAAAAAGCTAGAACGCGGAGTAACGAAAGCAATTACCTGCGATTATACGTTTACGTTATAAGGCTTCGGCTACATTGAAACGTCTACAATCCTTTACTATCTTATCCAATATAAAAATGGCGAGCGCATGATCTCAAGTCTTAATAAATATATAGCCTAAGGCCTCCCACAGGGGCCCCGAACGGTAGGCAGGGGTGTATAGGTAGTACCCAAACCCACTTTCCGCCAGATATATTTTAGGAGCCAACGTGACAGATGGCGAGTCCAGCATAAGTAAAATAATATATAAGAATGCAACATATACATAAAGGCGAACGGCATCAAACCTACGACCATAAAAAGCAACCCAACAGACGCAAACGTGCCATACAGCCAGTTCAACAATAACATGATTTTCCAAGTATCAAGTGTGGACCAAGCTCAAGCGGGACAAAAAATAGGCACGTGCAGCCGCGGGACGCGCCTAGTGACCGTGAAGTACCCAGGTCGACACCCCTATATAAAGCTAGTTTTTATTTTGTTATTTATGTCTCGAATAAAAGGAATGAATATACTTTGTCTAGTACAGTCAGTTACTAGAACAAATGGATATGGTATTGACAAAGACTCTCTTTTCACAGGTGAAATTGATATATACATAGGAGTTTACAGATAGAGTAAAAGTTCAGGTTTCAAGACGCAAATACAATAAAATACAATTATTTAGCTAGAGTCGTAGTATTCATAGACGGTAATTCGGTAATCTCTAATAATTTCTTGGATAAAAGTTATTTTCGTTGTACTTAAGTGTGGTATTTGCAGATACAATATGCTAACATGACTACGAGATGGAAAACACAATCTAAAGATATTTACCAAAAAAAAAGAGCCCTAGAGAAAAAACCTATTACTACTTGCCCCTTCCACTTAATCTCTGGATAAAAAATTGGTTTTCCATTGTACTTTTAAGCACATTTGACCTGTAGGTAATAACGCTATTGCGATTTACAAAGAATAATTTTTATGGTCCTTTAAAGACATCACGATCTTATTTGCTGCTATACAATCGTATGGCGTAGACTTGAGGAATATATTTTTTTTTGTTCACTGCTTCAACATTGTAAGACCGTGGCCGTGATTAAACAGCCTTAAACAGCAAAAAAGGTGTTAAAATTGGCTCACTTTAATTACTTAGTCATACAATCTGTACGGTCAAAGGATGATATTATTAAATAAGCATTGTAGAATTCTGCCAATCCAGATGACACACTTAAAATCACGGAAAAAGTTTGTATACATCTTCGTAAATATATAAGTAAGGAGTTATTTAGAGTCAACAAAAGTAAAAACGTCGATTTGTATTCAAAGACGACGACTCTGTTCCGCAGCGACCATATTGGCACTTAACGTTTCGATTGGCGATAACGATCTAAAATCTACGATAGCAAATATCGTTATCTACACTGAACACTGCCCGAAATTGCTTTCCAATAATAATACAATCAATACAAACTCGGACACAGTGCGAGACATCGTCTCATTAGGGAAGACACGGTGCTCAGGAATCAGTTGACGCAATCGATTGTGTTAGTATTACGCAATAGGAAGTCCACAATAGTATACACTCCGTGGATAGCACGGAATTAGACCGTCAACGACCCGTCCCGATTTAGAATTGTCCCCGGACAAAAAGTATGCAGGAACCGGCGCGCCTAAACGAACCTGACTTTTAGTCACACCGATGTTACATCATCCAGCTATACTGCACGATGGAGAGATTCCAGAAAAAGATATCCGAATTTAAAAAGCACAGCAAGCAGGCCAAGTTTAAAAAACGTGTGTCATCTTGTCAGATTACATTTTCAAGTTTTTATCCAACTATTAATAATTGTAACAATGATTTAGCATTGTTAAATTAAAGTAAGAAAGACGCTCTCTGCAATCTCTTGCCGTTCGTAGGAGATTACGCTTTGGTGTAAGTGAAGCAACTATAGTTAAATAGCAGATATTTCTGGACACACGACACCCTACGCTGACACCGTAATAGACACCGGAGCAGTGTCCGAACACATGACTTATATGGTGAGGAAAACTTATGTAATTCTTTTGAAACCCGAACTTGGTACAAGTATGATAAATATATGAAATCTTTCAGAGGGAAAGTAAGGATACCGTAATGTGATTCTATCACTCTTGACATTAATCATACTGAATTTATTGCTGTCGGGGATATTTGTTTTTGAATTTTTGGGATTTAGCTTAATATTTCTTAACAAGATAAAAATCTAAGTGATGAAACAACAATAATGTATCTGTTGAAGTAAAGTAAGCTCAATAATGTCGAAGAGACCGGTTAAACTAATATATCCTCCTTCCCACAGGGGTCCCCGAAGGGGTAGGCAGAGGTGTATAGGTAATACCCACACACCCACTTTCCGACAGAGACAGATTTAGGTGCCAACGTAACAGATGGCGAGTCCGTCGCCGTTACTCAAGCACGACTATTCATTCGCCTTTGAATTGCTTCTCAGACGTATGTAGGTTTCCTCTCGATGTTTTCCTTCACCGTAAAGCTCGAGGTGCAAAAAATTACTCTACTTAAGTTCAGAAAAACTCATTGGTACAGTCGGGATTCGAACTTGCGATCTGGTTCGGAATTAGAGCCCAGATCACAACCCAGTTCACTCCAGTAGCATTGCGTTCCTTCATTGCTAAGGTTTCCTTAATTTGTTAATTAATAGATACAATTCAACCTCACCTTGACACAAGCCGAATAAGAATTCAGACAGTCAACGACCGAATTGACATTGGCAATGAAATACGTCTAACTGTCCAATTTGACAATGACACAACGCAAACATGTGGCTTTTTGCTGAGGCCACGAGGGATTCACGTCACGCGACTATGCTTCATAATCACACTTCGCATATATTCCCTCGGTACATATAGTGATAAATCGCACTGTGCGGCTTCAAAGGAGTTTCCTTCCGGGTGTTATTCCAAGCATGGTTGTCTGCCTCCTTAGTAGTATAATAATCGATTTAGTTTATATTCGAATTAAACTTGATATAATCCGCATATCATCATAGTATTTAGACAGGAATAATTTGTATTTAACAAATGTCCTAAAATATTTTCCCAAAACAAATAAATATTGTTCAACGAATATCAATACATACAACATGTCGCTACTCAGCGTAGTATAAAGTTTCTCAACAAGACACGCCAGCGGAATTAAGCAATTCTCAAGTTCATACCAATAACACATTCTGTACTGAACTAACTTTTAAATCGTTTCAAAACTTTTAATGGGATACTTTTACAGAATGAAGACGTATCTATAACACTCTTGAAAAATAACGAGAAAACTAACTCACGTACAATTTGCCCACGTAGATATTTAAGGAAATATTTTAATAGATATAATAATATATCCTCACGCCTTCCCACAAGGGTCCCCGAAGGGGTAGGCAGAGGTGTATAGGCAATACCCACACACCCACTTTCCGCCAGAGGTATATTAGGTGCAAACGTGACTGATGGCGAGTCCATCGCAGTTACTCAAGCCCGACTATACATACGCCTTTGAATTTCTTCTCAGACGTATGCAGGTTTCCTCTCGATGTTTTCCTTCACCGTAAAGCTCGTGGTGTGACTAATCACTGTACTTAAGTTCAGAAAAACTCATTGGTACAGTAGGGATTCGAACTTGCGACCTTTGCGTCGCAGGCAACTGCTCGAACCACTCGGCCACCACGGCTCTATATAGATATAACTATAATAAATAATAATAAATACCTGGGACAATTCCACACAAATTGACATCGTCCCAAATTAAGCAAAGCTTGTGTTATGGTAACTAGACAACGATATATTTACTTAAATATATAGATATATACTTAAATACATAGGACATCCAAGACTAAGGTACAAATATTCGTGTTCATCACACAAATATCTGCCCTCAGCGGGATTCGAACCCGCGACCTCAAGTTTCGCAGTCAGGAGCTCTACTGAACTGCACGGAAACAGTTGAATTTATCTTAAGGTTCGGGTGTCTGCTCAATGACTATGTTGACATAAGCACTACCTATACTCTATAAATACACCGTCTTGCGCTTTTCCGATAGCGCTTAAACTCTTATTAAAAAGTATCCCAAAAACTAATAAGATATCGTATAGAAAATTGATGGAGAAATAATTGCAAAACAGAATGGAAGCCTGGATTTTGGCAACCTACGTTTTCACATCATTTGTTTAAGTCAATCATTCGCATCCTCGAAGCCGAACGATAATTACTTTAATAACATTATTAGAGATCGAAATTCTGCGAAACATGTGGGGGCGTAAAGTCAGATCGAAGTTGCTTTGAAGTGAATCGTGCAATCATTCAATTTCCTTGTTTACTTCAACTCATACAGCTGTATGCAGTCTAATTAAGTTATGGACTGAGGCACACCCTCCTCCTGTCAGTTGTTCAGGGGTTGGTTAACCCCGTCAGCCAAAGCTGCTTCCAAATAATTAAATTTCAAACCTTGTTTCCAAATCGTAGTGTACTTAAATAGATCATATTCACTTTGATTATTACGTTATGCCTAATAAGCTTATCACAAAATTTGCAACAACAAAGTTGAAAGTCCTTAAGCAAATATTTCGCGATTAAAATCTGTTGCCGTTTTAACCACCGCTGGAACAATAAGGTGATTAGCAACCCTTAGGCTAACCACGCTCCCTATTTAAACGATGAAATTACTTCTTGGAACTTTGTTACGATATTTTGATAGCAGGGGTCGTTGATTCACGAATAAACGCGGTCACGCCAATTTTTGTACAATTTAATTAATGTAATATAATTGATTCCTGAGACTCAGTTTAAAAAAGCATTACCATAATATTGAAGAATACATAAGTTACAGAAGTACATAAAGTAATTTGCAAAATTAATAAATACCTAGACCTAAATATACATAAAAAATGCTACTTACTAATTAAACGGTCATTGTAATTTTTTGGTAAGTCTGTTTTCGAATACCGATTACAGCAAATCGGAGATAAGGCGGTGCGGCCGAAAAACATTTTTGTTATCGTTAAATTGTTAAGTCTCGGTCAATTCTGGTGCATCGGTTCGTGAAACTGTTTGTCGGTAAGGCGAAACTTTGGTTTATGGCTTTTTTCATTCATTCCCATTCCGAGAATGGTGCGGCGAGCCTTTGGCGCCCGACTGCCCGATAACCCACACTTAAACTTTTTTGACAGCGAAAAAAATAGTACGCGAAAAGTGTTTGATATAATATTGCATTCCGTGATCGTCGTTTGTATTGCATAATGCTTAGTACCCTCCTTAATTCATGGACACAGTACTACGAACAACTCCGTATAAGTTTTCCTCCAAATACTCCTCAAGCGTTAAACATTCTCAAAACTAATTACGTGAACTTTAACAAAAATGCGATGCCAATTAGTCTCAAATACAATCGTTTAACTTTGTTACCCGGTCAGTTCATAATGAGGAACCGCACAATCATGACTCTTCATTTGGTATACTAAAAAAAATCGTAACGTAAAGTAAGTGGAATTGCCCGATCAACTTTTTGATTTAACCGCTTGTAAACAAACCACCACTAGACTAAAGTTTTTAGCCCAGGTTTTTTGCTAAGTCGGGTCTAGAACCTGGCACACGTTTTTGTATAGCTTTTTGTCAGGTCCGACTTCAATCTGAAATAAAATCAGCTCCACTAGATCACAATCATTTTCAAAGGAGCATTTGTTTGCGGAAAAGCTTTTCAAGTGTTACAAAAACAATAATAAGAAACATTCTCCTTGACCACACCTGACCTTAGGCTACGGGCTAATGTTGGGGCAGAACAGCTGCCTGCAGTACCATCTCTTCTTTTTCTAGGAAGGCAAGACACGAGAAAGAACAAAAGACTTTTGTGAAAGAACCTTTTAGTCTTTATGAATCAGAACCGCTGGGTGGTAAGTCATTTCGTTGAATCCGCTTGTCCAGTTATTGTAAGACAAACATTGGAAGCGTCATTTATGACACTTCGCAGTCTAATGATGGCAGCTGTACAAAAGGTAAGGTGCAAGGAAGGTTCGTTTTACTACATCTATCGGTAATTGCCCCCACCTGCCGTTTCCTTGACCATTTGTCCTGTTCCTCAAAGCTTTTTACGATATTTTTCTATTCTTCATTCGATAGTTTTATGTTTGGAGCTTATATTTCTTACCATTTAAACTTAATTATACTAAATTGGATGATTGATCAGTGTCGTGTTTCCGCGGTTAGTCAATTATTAATCGTAATCAGTAATTAAGCGTTTGGTACGTCTGGTCTTCTTTCATTGCCCTTTGTATTAATTAGGACTTTTTGATTACTAACAAGTGGATATTTAAAATTACTATACTTTACATACTAGTTGTTGCAAGCGTTATACACGGCGGTAACCGCTTACCATCAGTTGGACCGCTTCCTTGCTTGCCACCTTAGTGGTAAAAAATAATCACACAATTGGTTCCATTAAGACTTTATATCGGATCAGAGAATCCAATCCGACAAAGGTTGAAGCCTACAATGACAAAGCAAACAGTGACAAACATCCTTTTACACACTTTCACATTCATAATATTAGTAGGACAAGCTAAGACCGTAACTTCGCGCGCTTAAAAAAAACTTAAATTTATTAAATTATTTCTCAATAATGTCGAAACACGTATTTCTTACGTTGGTAGGCCTAAATTTATAATTATCAATTTTTACATCCCTAGCTTGAGTATTACGGATTCCCCATACAAACTTTCTACCGCTATTCCACCCCTTTCTTTCTTTGAGATAAAACTCTATGATTAAGTAATACAGACAGATAAACAAACGCATTTTAATCAATATTAGTATGGATTTCTTGTACAAATCCATTTACGCTATCGCATCATTTAGTAACTTTTTTGGACAGGTGAAGGTTTGTATGATCATAAATTTGACTTGTCTCTCCGTACCTGGCCTTAGTAAACCTTTAAAACATAAACATTTGTTAATATCCACACGAATGAGGTTTTAATGTCCCAGTTTTTTGTCCATTTCGGTTTTTTCTATGAGAATAATGTTGATTGTTTTAAAGTGGCGTGTGGATGGGCAGATGTTTAAGGTTTTCCATGATTGGATTGGACATACGAAAGAAATATAAGATGCCAGTGGTGTGGCAATTCCATCGAAGCAGAATGTCCGCGGCGCTTGAATAATTCCATTGTTTTTTAGTTTCCTTATGGCTCGGTAACCACTTTATAAGGCATACACATATGAGTCAAGTTTTATTCAAAGCTTTCAATTTGCAATCCTCATTAGAAAAACCGCTATAGCCTACTTACGTCCTAACTTATGGGTTTCCGAAAGGGTAGGCAAGTGTGTTACAATACTCTAATTTCTCGGACGATATACTTAGGTAACAGACGGTGAGCCTGTCACCGCCTCTCAAGAACAACTATACGTACGTGTTTGAATTTCATCTTAAGCGTAAATAAGGTTACCTCTCGATGTTTTCCTTCACCGTAAAGCTTGTGGTTTGATTAATTATTTGACATACGTTTCTAAACTCATTGGTACAATCGGATTCGGGCTTGCAATTTTTGCGCTGCAGCCGACTACTAGCACTATTCGTCCTACTGATGTATCAATAATGGTTAACTCAAAGTATGTTAAATGCAAGACGGGAAGAGCGTGCTTAAAGAACTCAACAAATAAAACTTAATTATGACACAATGTAATATAATTTCAATAAGAATATGACACGGCAATATTGGAGAGCAATTCCGATCCCAATGCAGCCATTATTCACTCGACGATACAAAAAAGGCATCATTTGTCCGACCACACATTTGATGTAATCAATTTCCAAGTTCGATTATTGCCTTCACAATATATACAAATTCGAATTTAAGTAACTTTGTTTAAGGTACACGTGCCCTTGGGTAATTGACCTGATCAACAAAAAATATACTTAAAACCTCCTATAGATCTTTTTACAAAGGCGCAAGATTCAATTTCGGGGTAAACATTAGTCTGATACACGCACCACAATTTGTCTCGGGATTACTCCTCAGTTATGATAATTAAGTTAGTTGTGGAACTTCAAACCGCTTATGATCTGTATTCCACATTAAAATTAAGATCAAAGTCGTGTGAGCGTCGAATGTCGAGAGGCATTCGAAACTTTGTATTGGAATAATTTCCCGAGACATAGAACCAAATGTAATGATACGTTTAAGACATATTACAAGTCGTAATTTTGTGTAATTCGGAGCTTGTCTCTTTTTGAGTAAAAAATAACGCCCTATTATTCATATAATTATATCAGTTAACGCACGTTAACTTTCAATTATGTCAATTACTGTGCCCTATGCGTAAGTGATAGCTTTTTTTAGTAATATGGATAGTTGAGGGCATGAGTTGCACCGTCGGCAGAACACTATTTGATGGTACACCAGCTATGTATATTATCAACTGTATACTACTAAATGTATAATGTATACACGCAAATTATCGTGATAAAATATACGTGATAATTTGCGTAAAATTAAAGCGTTAATACTGGTCATCCGTCACTTTGACACCTAAATAATATAACGTCCAGCGCCAAGAGGATGTGAATATAACACATCTCTGCCAACCTCCGCGTGGACTCTTATGGGAAGCAGTACAGAGAAACGTAGCAACGACTATAATTGAACCAAATCCTACTTAAAATACTTTTAAATTTTGATTATAAATAAATAATATAATATATCCTCACGCCTTCCCACAAGGGTCCCAGAAGGGGTAGGCAGAGGTGTATAGGTAATACCCACACACCCACTTTCCGCCAGAGGTATATTAGGTGCCAACGTGACAGATGGCGAGTCCATCGCCGTTACTCAAGCACGACTATACATACGCCTTGAATTTCTTCTCAGACGTATGCAGGTTTCCTCTCGATGTTTTCCTTCACCGTAAAGCTCGTGGTGTGACTAATCACTGTACTTAAGTTCAGAATTATAAATATATAAAAGAAATTAACATGTAACCAGATACAACACAGTTCTTCTGAAATTAAACAAATGTTAGTATCATAGTTACCTGTCTAAAAGAGAAGGATCGCTAATCTCCAATCGAGTGTATCCATAAATATAAAGTCTGGCATAAAACTGATTAAAATCGAACGGATGCAAGCAAACCCATAATTAAACGCGATGTAATAACATCAAAACCCCAATGAACAATTACAGTATATTTTTGTTAAATACAGTTCCGGCGCTAGCTTTTATCTCTACAGGAGCGCATATATCAATGTTACAGGAGTTCTTAAAATTTGGGTGAGCTTCGACTTGAAGCAGCCAAGAGACTTCTAGATTTGCAAATACATATTATCCATTCAAGACACAGAGATGGCGATGGACAGAAGCAAATGGAAGCAATTGCATCAGAGACGCCGATAAGAGCCCAGGACTTATATTTATGAATTTACATACAGACAAACTGTATGAAACATTTAAAGACAGACATAGGTGGACCATTGCGCGTAAAAAGGGGTATTATAAAACAACGCCTCGTACATTTGTTGACGCCAACGTGACAGATGGCGAATCCGTCGCCGTTTCACAGGCACGATGTATATATTGACGTCTTCGGATTTATTTTCTAACGTATACAGTTGTCCTCGTTATTGGTTCATGTTGTCATATAAAATGAACTCAAATTCAATGCTTTTAAAAACTAGATGTCATTGTCCTTTGAAAAACGCCTACACTGTACGCCTTGGAGCGATGGGCACAGAGCAATTAAATTAATCCAGTATAATAATGCAGTATTTATTTATAATCGCTGAATATTATACGAGCCACGGCATAGCTATGTGTAATTAGCCAGTTTCCTTATAACATTATCTGGGCTTAATGCACTTGAACAATCGATGAATAAAGTTTATAATGAAAGTATAATTAACTGCGGTGAGGACTACTACCGTAAATTTTTGCTTGTGGTTATAGCCAGACAAGTTTAAAGAAACCGGTGAAGGTTTTTGAACGACATCAGTTACACTGACAAGAGTTATTATACTCTTAAATTTAAGAAGAAGGCTTTTGAACAAAGCTAAAATGTGACGACCTCCGCTATATGCTGTCTATCCATCCATTGAATCGATAACTACATATCGATAGAAAAACGTATCTATTATTATGTGCATTTAAAACACATCCAGACAACAATATAATTAAGTATTAATTCGCCCAACAATATTTGTGGAAGTACCGAGCTTCTTAGGGACCGAGCACTTTGCATTAACACTTAATACACAAATAGGTATATGAGAAACAATATGAAACCACTTAATTATACGGTAACTCCACACTTTTCAATAAGTTCAATTCAATCAACAAATTTTCCTGGTGATTACTTATTTATTTATCTACCGTCACGTGCGTTAATACTGGCTTTCCATTTTCATTTTCCCAACAACAGTAGGGATTTTAATAGATAATGTGGCCGAGTGTACGTGTTCGGTAAAGACGTAAAAATACGAAGCGAACTATTCCTACAACAATAGACACGCAACAATGTTTACGATGTTTTTACTACAGTCCAGGGTATGTGTAAATAAGTAAATATTGCTTTGGATCTGATGAAAATAGGCGTTATATCTGTCTATCGTGTTGCAGTGCCGACTGGCCGTCTGGGGCTAGCCTTCAGCACCTCCATCTAGCATTTGTGCATCTGGGTTCAACATTAACAGTTTATATTACATCTAAAAAAGTATCCATTGCCCAGTATCTAGGTAACCAAAGGCCCCGGGGAAAAAAATAAACTAGGACCCCAACTAAACTATTTAAAATCGTTTCTTCCGTATTCGTTACGTTAGTCGTACGTAGAATTTTCCGAAATCAACGTACACCAGATTTGCAGAACTAAGTTGCAATTATTAAAGTCGCATTCCTTGAATCCTGTTTATTTATGTCCCAATGTTGGAGAAATTTTCATTAGTCCAATATATAGTGTTAGTCAGAGTCCGAGGGGACCCTTCCCTGAGGGCCCTGGAGCACTGCCGCGGCTGATACCTTCAAACAGAATGTATCAAACAGAATATTCCTATCATATGCTAAGTCGTAATATAAATAAAGAAAGAGTCTTGCGAGAAGGATGGAAGCTTATATTACATACATACATATCATCACGCAAGTCCCTAACGGGGTAGGCAGAGAGTATAGAGCGCCAGTTCTCTCTAGACTTACATACCTCTTTCGCTTCGTCCACATTCATCAGTCTCTTCATACATGCTCGTTGGTTTCGAGTACTCTTAACGTTCTCGTCCTTGAGAGTCCGATCTATTTTATCCACGTAGTTCGAACGTGGCCTTCCTCTGCCTCTTCTTGCACACACTTTTGCTTTGTATATCTGTTTCGTCAATCTTTCTTCACTCATCCTTTCTATGTGTCCAAACCAACGTAACATGCCTTTCTTCATATATTCACAAATATATACGTAAGCTTCACAGCTTACTTATATATTAGTGAAAGCCGCATCTGAATCGGATAAACCGTTTCTGAGATTAGCGTGCACGAACGCACAGTCAAACAGACAAAAAATCTACCAATCATTGTTTGGGTGCTACTTGCGCGGAAGTCCCAATTGTATTTTTATTATGTGTATTGATATATATATATATATGTATATTTCCCCGCGATCAGGACTTTCTTGATGCAATAGAAAAATGCTAATAACCATTATCATCATAACAAAAACACGCAATAATACTTAGGGAACCGTTAAAAGTACGTTGTACCAAAGTTGTACGGAATTTATTCACCCCACGGTTGGAGGCAGCGTTTCCATTCGCACACGTCAGGGTAAGATACTCACTGGAGCCTCATTGTAATGGGTTCGAGTGCAATTGATATGAGAATATGATTTGATGAGCCACTCGATATTTATATGATATTGGAAACGTAATTATTATTTAGTCTACTCTAGAAGTTTGGCGGTTTCTTCGACTACCCTTGTAGTCGTAGTCGTAATAATAATCAAAGAAAAGAGCTATCTCTTTTCTTTGATTATTATTTTATCAAGTTTATTCAACTGACAGAACGTGTGTCACAACGTAATTTTTACTTAAATGGTAGCATTCCGACCAAAGAATATCCTATTACGGTTATTAATGCGAATTATTGTGAGGTTATTAGGTTGTTGCTCAATCACACGATTGAGCGGAATTGGATATACATAAACAGTAACTAGCTATTATACATAGGCCATATCTTGCTAGAAAAAAAACTACCAAGGAAATACAATTGTCGCGTAATAGATAGAAGAGTATAGCCCACAAGTATATTCACGTCATATTGATATTTGACAAACATTGACGGTGCTCGCATCCGCAATCGGTTACCGTACACGTGATCGCATGCGATGCTACGAGCAGCTAAAGAAAGATAAGGCTTAGCAAAATCTTCCGAAACTTGAAGTTGATGCGACCTAAAAATCAAATAGACACCACAACTAACTTATAGGGAATGATAATGATGGCAGGTGGGTAATCATCCGTCCGTTCTAGGTATAGCCTCATGTCTTACCTTACCATATAGACCTTTGTACCTGTTTATAATAAGATGAGCTTATATTTGCTTGCAACCTCTGTGTAATATAAAAATAAAACCGCGCAGAGCACGGCATTCAGTCCCAATGGAAACATTTGAATTAAACAGTAAGCGATGACGCGTAACATTCCTAGAGCTTGCGCAAGCTACGAGCAATAAACCGATAAAGGTACCAACCGCATAAATAATTCATTAAACACCGAAAAAATAGGACATAAAAATAATGAGCTTTCGCAGATGACGGAAGTCAATAAACATGCAAAGTGATAACAGACCATTTCTGCTTTGAAGAAAAGCATAGTTTCAGTTTACGTCGGTAGCAATGTAAACAGACCATTAATTAATTTAGGGCGCATGTACGACGAGAATGATAAGGGCAAAGGGATATTGAACACAATATGAAAACTATTTCAATAACAACTAATAATAACATATTACGTTTACAGAAGTGCAAAAGCTATAGTAATAAATGCAATTCAAGTGTTTCTAATGTCAGAATAATTATAAGTAAGAAAGTATATACGGGGATGATTACTTTTAATTTTTATCCGTATAACTGTCCGTCTGTATGTCTGTGTTCGGGCTTATCTCCGAAACGGCTGTACCAATTTCGACGAGACTTTCACTGCCAAATTTTTCATATATACGTATCATCAAATGTTGTCGGGAAAAAACCGCGAGGCTCAGTACGATAAGGAAGTACTATTATATCGGGAGAGTTTTGCTTAAATATCATAATATATTTCTTCAACAAGCACCCATGTTAAGTTTCATACATCCATAGTTGAGCATTTCAAACACACTCGACGCACATGAAGTTTCCTTCAATTACGTCCCCAGCAGAAATTAGATCTACAATCACGTCGCCCCCTCACGGAGCCCTTGCAAAAGGTACGTATAGTTAAAAAACCTCGGCAGCTGACATTTTATCTAATGGGAATCTTATCCCTCTCGTCGTGCACTGCGGGGATAACCGACGTACTAACTACCCAAATACGTTGGCAGAATACTGGTTCAAATGTGGTGAGGCGCAAACGGCGAAAATTTCAATAATCATTGCGAATTTATGCTTGCTCCTTAGCATTTTCACCGACATTTATAGTCACGTACAGTTAAGAATAAAACGTTCCATCGTCCAAACCACTTTCATATCCTGACTTAAATAATAATCGTACGCCATAACACATTTAGTAACAGTTTGTTCGCAGACCGAGTAACTATAACTTATTTTGGCAATAAATCGCAATTGTTCAGGTATTTTTGTAATTTCCCGCTCACACGACCTCTCCTGACTTCCACCACGCGTGTCCGGGGTCTTAGCCCTCGCCGGGCCATCCATCATGTGCAAACAATAGGGATCCACGGTTACCAACCGCCCTGATTTATTACACCAACAATATTCGCGATAACGGCGAACCGATCTAATATTAACGGTGCAAAAGTATATAACAGTCGCGACTAGTTGTTTGAATATATTGCATTACAATCGTCTTATGTGGATAAAACGCGGGCCTGGCGATATATCATTTAACACAAGATTGGGTTTAACTATAATCTTGTCTCAAATCTGAATTTAGTATTCGTCGGATATTCGTTTCCTCGGATATTCCAATATGGCGAATATATCTGCAAGGTATAAGTTATACATATCCATCCGAAATTTCATTAGAGTCCTTTCAGAGTCGACAGTAACAAACTCACAACAGCATTTATATAGCAGTGTGATATATATGAGAGTTTAAAAACATACATATGTACAAGAAAAGTGCATGGAATTGTAAAGTTCATTACTACACACATAATTGGATCTGTTTAAAAATTTCGTGGGTGCATTGAAACAGGATGTCGACTTTCACTATGTATAGGAGAGTTTTTCTGTCCTTTCACTTTTTTGCAATGACTTTCGGAGCAACTTAAATCTTGAATTGCATTCCAATGCCAATATAATAGTGACGCATAATGAAGCCAATTGCAGGCCGAATATAAATCTGTCATTTTGACGTTTCGATGTGTTCTACATTTGAAATGTCCGTGTGAAACTGGCAGGGTATTGGCAAACGATATTTAATCAAGGATGGGAACGTCAAGAGTAATCGAAACCGACGAGCATGTAGGAAGTGACTGATGAATGTGGATGAAGCGAAAGAGGTATGTAAGTCTAGAGAGAACTGGCGCTCTATACTCTCTACCTACCCCAGTAGAGGACTCGGCGTGATGATGCTGATGTTTAATCTTTACTTGTACTATAAAGAGGCAGAATACGTTTGTTTTAGAAATAGAAATATACAGGCTGTATATCACTAAGCTAACTCAAGGGAGCAGATAATTAATTTTATCGCGGGGCACAGCTAACCAACAAAGTTTCCATATTTGGAATCTTAATCGATTGAGACAATCGCAATCGCTAAACGATTATCTATTATGCCAGACGCACCGGAAGTGCCCTCTTGATATATGGCAACCCGTTCAGCAGCTGGCTAACGTAACTATTTGTCTACTTACTTATGGCTTCTTTTATTATACGTACAAATACAGTGGGATATGGCATCATAAGTTTTTTATGTATAATTTTAGACACTACATAATATATAAATTAGCTATATATTGCAAGTTCGAATCTAATAAAATTTTCTTCACCGTAAACATCAAGAGGCAACCTACACACCCTAGAGACAAAACCGTACGTAGGATCACGATGGACTCGCCATCTGTCACCAAAATATATCTCTGGCGAAAGGAGGGTGTTTTACTGTACATCCCCTAAAGGGACCCATTGGGAAGGCATGCTTATATGGGATGAAATTTTTTTAGAAGAATCATCTAGTTTAAGAGGTTTTATTCGTTTGTATTTACACTTGACAGTTAACTCTAACCACACGTCATACAAACATCTTCTATTCTATTAAAAAAAAAAACAAGAAATAGATCATAAACTTAAACAACCAAACTCTATCGTCAAATATTCGTGACAGGCCAGGCAGCACGTATTCCGACGCAAGCTTATTATTACTCCCGCGACCCATAGCAACAAACTGAATCGCAAAAAATATACTTGACACCAAATCGGCGATAAAATTAGTTACTTACCATGTACTATCTGAAGTTTATCGGCTACTGAACTTGACGAATCTGTAACAAGCACATATGGAATTTTACTAATCGATTCGGTAAATACACATAGCGCACTTATCAGTGCCTGGCTACCGCAAAGTTCAGCCGACGAGTGCACTGACCAAATTTTGTGTTAATGCCAAATTATTATATACATATATAATTTTGCCGTGGTGGCAGAGTGGTTCGAGCAGTCGCCTGCAACACAAAGATTGCAAGTTCAATTCCCGGCTGTACCAATTCGTTTTTCTGAACGTATGTACAGTGATTAGGCACACCGCGAGGTGAAGGAAAACATCGAGAGGAAACCTGCATGTTTAAGAAAAAATTCAAAAGCCCCAATTCTTTCATGATTTAAACACCCCTCTCGCTACATCCAAACTTCGATCAACATAGTATACGAAATATGATAATTCATCTTCGCATGACTCCATTAACATACGTGTCAGATGGCAAGTCCGTCCTCATTCCCAAGCACGACTATTCACACGTCTTTGAATTCATTCTCCGACGGCTATCAAAAAGGCAATCCGTCGCACCAATGTTTACTTTAGATTTTAAATAAAAAGAAATGTTTTTAAAGCATTTAAAATGGTGCACTTCCAAATGTTTCTAATCCGAACGCGATATATTTAAATTCGTTCGGTAACCGACCGATAAGTTATCTCTTAAAGAAACGTTCACACAGTTTCACGCCAACGCGAACGTGACTGATGGATATGATGTTTCCATATATTTCGCCACCAGTTTAAGAAGGTCCCCA